>AYEL01036786.1:0-22799 GCA_000484575.1 Olivierus martensii
AATAATAATTTTATACATTATATTATTATTTTAAACTTTAAATACTAAACCAACCTCAAGGGAACTTTTAATCCAAATTAATCCTGATTAATCTTCTTAATTAATCCCTTGATTTATAACGGATTTTAATAATAAATCAAGGGATTAATTAAGGCAGATTAATCAGGATTATTATTATTATTAAATATAAAAATATATATTATATATAAAGAAAAAATGTTTAATTAATCAACTAAAAGTGCACAGGTTGCTAATTTCGGCCTTTCTCTTGAACATTTCTCACCTATAGGTACTTGTTTAGCTGCTGAGGAGGTTTGACATATTTTAAGCATATAGCTAAACCTATTATATGCAGTATATTTTGTTCATATAAAATATAAGACCATAAACATATGAAATCAAAATTATATATAATATCAACTTTTAATTAACTGAAATGAAAATTTGTACTTAATATCGATGAAGGATATATCGATCAAAGACAAATAGGTCGGTCGATGTTCAAAGACAGGAAAAATAGTCCTAGCATATCTGGCTTGAATAAAGCATAAAATATTGAAAATGTAAACTAATATGAAACTAAAATTACATATTATGCCAACATTTTATTAATTGAAATAAAATGTTATACTTAATAACAATATTTATATTTAATATCGGTGAAGGATACTTCCATCTTACAAGGATGAGGTCTAGATCGTTCACCTTCGGACTTGGCCAGTAACAAAAACCTTTCTATTCCTTGGCTTGCCACTTGGCCAGTAGAGGGTACTGGATGCTTGTCCCGGCTTAGCCAGAAGCTAAAAGATGTTTTAATAGGACCATGTATGCAGAGGACCATGCATATATATTGAAACAATTAATACATAGAAGCAATACAGGCGGGTGCTCAAAGCCAGAACAAGCATCCAGTATACTCTACTGGCCAGGTGAATAAGCCAAGGAATAGAAAGAAAGGGTTTTGTTACTGGCCAAGTCTGAAGGTGAACGACCTAGACAAGAAGATATTGATGGATTGGTCTCAAAACTAGGTGTTTCTTTTGGACACATATTCTCATTATATATACCAATTTTGGAGTCTATACTATGGATAGTTTGGGAGAAATCGAAAATCTTAAATTTATTCATGAGCCATGCAGACAGAGCTACAGGGGCTATGGAATTTTCAATGTTAAATTGAATCGTTAATAATTTCGTTAAAATTAGAGCTACGCCTTGTGATTGCATATGACTGATAACTAGAACTAATAATCTATTTGATAAAATTGTTAAAGTTAAATTCTGACGGTAAGTATAGAAGAAATTGAAATTTTTGTACATGCTATGCAGGCAGAGCTACAGGGGCTATGGGATTCTAATGTAAAAATAAACTTTATCTAATAACTCGATTAATATTATATTAATATCTACCAAATATATATATATAAACTAGACTTTATAAGGTATCCTATGAATCTTCCATCCAGATTTGAATTCCTAGCTACTGCTGCAGTGTTATTTCCATTATCGTCCGTGGATAATTTGGAGAGGGTTAAGGCTTGTTTACAGTCCGACGTGGCAGTGATGATCGTTGAGGTTAGAAACAGTTCGTCTGTTTATACTCCGACATCATCCATAACGCAGCATAACTGACATGAAGTTGACAATCTAGAACTCGTTCTAGGTTTCAATGTTATGGTTATATGCTTGATCTGATACAAAATGGCAGAGTGTTCAAATTAAGAAGGTCCTTGGATCAATATTGAATTTTTTATTGAGGCATTTAAAGATTACTCTTGTTTATATAATACTAACTATAAACAAACAAATTAGAACGCAGTGTGACAGATGTTTTTGACCAACTATTCTCAACCTGCGACCCGCTAAGCTTTTACGTGCAGTCCGGAACGCACAGTCATGAATTTAAAAAATGAAAGTGCAGAATTCTTCTCCCATGTGCAAAAAATAAATAAAATTCTGATGTTAATTTTTTTTTTAAATTTTTATATTTAAAAAAAAAATTATATCCAAATTATTAGCATTTCATTAGAAAAATTAGAATTTTCCTAATTTGCTAGGTCCTTCCTGATGCACTCATAAAATTTTACAGGTTGTAGGTCAATTTGAAAAATACTGACCTATGGCATTCACAAATTGAGAAGTCGAGTTTTTTGTAGGCGATTTTTCAAACGTCGGACATTTTTTCAGGTGACACCAACCTGTCGCCAACTGCTGATATAGTATGTTGAGGCCCACTTAATGTAGCATTACGTGTTTGTATCGCAGTTCGAGACTCAAATTTTAAAAAAATTTTTATTATTTTTTATAATAATAGAAAAATTATAAAATAGCAGCTATATTAAAATGAATAATTTCTTTGAGATTTTTGGAATGTGAATAAGTAATTTGCTGGATATTAAAGCTGTTTTGTTATTATATGATAGCATAAGGCAACATTTTTAACATTTTGAGCTATAGGATTTGTTTTTGTTTCACTGAATTATTGCTATAGCTAAATTCACTACTATTATAATGGCAAACAAAGCAATAATTAGACTTAATATTATAGTTACGAGTTTTTTCCAAAAGAAATAGAATTTACACAAGTGCATTTTATTTCAAATTATTAGTATTTAATAAAATGAAATAAGTTTCCATATTAATTGTGGATTTTTATTTAAAATTAATAAAATAAAATTTCAAGTTCTTCATTATCAATTTTCTCTAGAAATCATGAAAATATGAAAACAATTTCTAAAATTCAGTGTTTCTTTATTACAATCAACAATTTATCAACATTTAATTACAGGAAAGTAAAAATACTGTATTGTAATACAGTATTTTCTCTTATCAAATATACAATTTGCTTGATACTTAAAAATAAATTTTACTTACTTGAACCATCCTTGCCATAGAAAGTAACAGAATACCACTTAGCATCCCATTATATTGAAAATGAATATGATCAACCATTAGTAATCCTGGATTCCATAATAAAAGCATGGCAATTATCATACCTCGTTCAATCCAAGGATCATTCTGATTAAGTTTCCTACGGTCTGTCACAATGTGGAAAAATCTTTTATAAATAAATAGAAAAATTAGTTATATAATTACCATATACTTAAGATAATTAAATATAAATTACTCACTGTTTTATTGCATAGATATAAACAAAATCAGAAATTATAACTGAAAATCTCTGAAAAAATATTGTTGGCATATTTGCATAATTTAATTTGGTTAAATTTAACATTGTTGGATCAAAAAATTTTGCCAAATGAGATAACAGATATTCAAACCAGGCAAAAAGTGGAGGATAATCTAATGTCCATTTTGAAGTTGACTGAAAGAAATATTTTTAGTTAAAAATTGTTTATAATATTATACTTAAAATATGATTTGCTTCTCACCTCATAATACCATTTTGAAACTGGGAGATTATAAGTAATCGCTAACCAATTTCTGTGAACTTCAAAATCAGTAGATCGACTAAAAATTATTAAAAATCAAATTTTATATTTTAATTAATATAACAAAAAACTATTTTAAATATAATAATAATAATTTCTAAAATTATTTTCAACAGTATTGGAGCCCAATGAAAGCAAAAATTATTTTTATATAATCCAAGCATCTTGATTTGATCTTGATATTTTATATGTTTATGATAACTGAATTAGCTTAGTTTCATAAAAGAAAGTGTGTTTTATGTGTGTTTGTGTGCACGTAGGTGTGCGTGGAATTGTTAATAAATTAAAATTTTTATGAGTTCAACAAATATCAGCTTATGGGCTTTAAGTTCAAACCTCAAGATAAAATGGTAGATGTTGGAAATGGCCTAAATTTATGGATCTCCTAGTATCAATATTTATTATGATAGTATACATTAACATAACAAATTTAGCAAAAATAAAACAAATAGATAAAAAAAAAATATCAGTATATCAAATTATTGCATATGGGCTTATACATATGTAATAGCATTGACTAATCACAATTTACCAATTACAGGGATATCTTTGCTTTGTGGTACTTTTTAAAGTCATCCTGAAAACTGGAAATGTGAGACCCAGATCCTCCAAAGTGGTAAGTGAATGCTTTACAATGCAGCAATCTCGCAAAGCTTTTTTAAGTCTAACACTATTTATTGCTCACTTAATGAATGATAGCATAAATACATTTTCAGGCTTTTATATGCACTAGTAAATGAAAAAACGTTGTGATTTAATTTAAAGCAAAATTTGCTTTACAGCTGTAATCTTAAGCATAATTATAATACAGGAAATCCTCCACTTTCAAACAATTCGCTATTTCATACATATTTAAAAGCTAAATTTTTATTAATATGTATTCCAAAAACACACACATTTCCTTGCAGCCACTCTCCTCTCTTTTGTTATGTCGTGTGTTGTCATTTTTATCTGTTTTGGTGTAAAAAACATACAGATACTCCTCACTTAACGACTGAGTTCCATTCTCATGACTTGGTCTAGAATGAATTGGTTGGTATGAGAGTACTTATTCATATATATTTAGAAAATATTGGAAACACATTTCAACTTAAAATTTGGTTTTAATTTTTATTTATCAGTGCAAATAACAATTACATTATGACAGATAACTCTCAAAAAAATAATAATCAAGATAAAAGTTGGTTTTCGCCCATGTGTGTTATGTTAAAAAAAAGTCATAAGCTTGGATTAAGTTCAAATAGACATTAAATAGGTAATAAAATTACAATAATTTGTTACATGTTAAATAGGTAAGTCATTAAGTAAGGAGTACCTGTATTTCAAATATTGCTAATATTGTAATTTTAAAAACACTTCCATATTTTTTTACATTGTTCTACTTTTGTACATTTCAACTTTCATACTCATTTCAGGAACCAATTAAGTACAAAAGTCAAGGACCACCTATATTAGCAAGATATTCCTATACAGGAATCCCTTGATTAGTGCTCAAATAAAATTTGAGATTATCCCTTAATATATGCAGTGCTAAATTTGATTAGTGTGCTTCAACAAGTGCGATTTTTTTGCAAATCCTATGAAGCATTGGCAACTGAATCTCATGGATTGTAGTCTACATATTTAGAGCACTGCAATATATTTATTTATTTTTTTTACTTCTGTTAATATTACGACTTTCATCATCTAATTGTTATATTTTAAATTCATTCGTAATTTTATTTTATTAATAAATTTAACGTGAATAACAACCACACAATACAAAACTCAAAACTACATAATAATAATCATTACATTATTATATAGCCAGCCTTGCCTTCAATTCCCCTCCAGTACCGATGTCGATGGACGTGCAATTATTTTTTGCAAAATTTATGCAATTTTGTAAAAAATAATTTTTTTTTTTTTGTGAAAAATAAATTTTAATTCTTACTATAAATTTTTATACTATACCACATTCCTCAATGATTTAAAGTACATGTAAGGCAATATTTTTTTTCCTCTGAAAACCTATGTTTATAATTTTGATATTTTCCAGGATTCATTATTATTATTCCCAATGGTTTTTTAGTTTGATTAGTGCGGTTTTGATATATGTGGTGTATTGCAAGGATTTATTAACTCCAGTAATCAAGGGATTCCTGTACATCAGTGTCATAAGCTAAGGACTACCTATATAACATACTGGGTGGCCATAAAATAATGTGAGGTATTTAGAGTCCTCTAATGTGTCATGTATTGTACAAAATATAAAATTTGGTGGGCATACACAATGGAACATGCAGCTTCGATTTCGAAAGAAAAACAAATTTAGTAACGAAAGTCACCAATTGGGGGTTTTGGTATGCTGATATGTTGCACACTGCTGTGGAAGATGTTGTGCACAATATGCAGTTCTTGGAACATCTGAATGGTGATCATATTAACCTCATGTGTAATTAACAATAAACGTTGACATATATTGTTTAGAAACTTGACATGTGCTGTCTCATTTGGAGATTACACGTTTCTTAATCACACATTCTACACTTCTGCAGCATCACCTTAATCCCCCTGTTGGAGTCTTTTGATATTAAATTTGTTTTCTTTCGAAATCGAAGCTGCACGTTCCACTATATATATCCAACAAATTTTGTTACATTTTGTCCAATACATGACATGATAGAGGACTCTGAACACCTCATGTTATTTTATGGCCACCTGGTATTTTGATAATTTTTATAAAAGAATACACAATGAGTTTTAGCCATTTTTTTCATCATATGATATGTAATTAAGTTTACAATAGAAATATTATGAAATTGCATACTTTGTGGATTCTAATGATATATAATGTTGTAATATGGTTTATATAATGAAATATGCATCTGATGCAATAATTTATGAAGTATATAAATAATTATTGTTAATTATCATATCAATTGAAACATTATAATTCAATGGTTTTAGAGTTAATATCAATATTTACTTATACAACTTCAATTTGTAACTATTAAGATATAGATTATTTTTGTGTCAAACTTCCAATAGTCAGTAGTGGATTAGTGTAGCTTATTTAAATTGATTGCATTCGATTCGGAATGATAAGATACATCTAAAATCGTTTAAAATATATTATCATCTATAAAAGTTTTGTAGAAAATCGTAAGGAAATGTGATTTCGAGCCCCACAACTTCAGAATGGGGCTTTTGCCTCTCATGGGACTTTCACCAATGAACTCAGGAGCCTTTAATTAGGGGGTAAGATAAATGGGTGTCGAAATTCTGCTGGGATTTTTAATACTGGATTTTTACAAACTGGTTGAGCTATATGATTGGTCAATCACCAAAACAAGCAACTTTTATTTTCACCCATCAGCTGTTACCATTTACCTAAATCAAATGGTTTAGCCCTCTCAAAGTAGCTCTCTTTTTCGTGAACTAGAGGGACTACAAAATTTTTCTCGTCAGAGCTGGACTATACAGAAAAATAAATTGTGGGAAATATTAATCAAGCATTTCCAATGTTATCTCATCACACTTGACAGCCACAATTTCTTAGTCGCTAATGGCGAGCTGGAGACTGTTATTTCAAGCCCTGATAATATATATATTATACATTACATTATGTAATATATATTACACAATGTTTATGTTATACATTAGCCAGAAATAATTTATAATAAGAGTTCCACTTCCATGACGCATATATCCATCAAAGGACGATAGTGATAATTTCGGAATATAGAAAATATATAAGAAAAGACATGCTATATATTATACATTAACAGGAAGTAATTTATAAAAAGTTCAATGATGCCAATTCACGGCATCAGATGTCAATGTGATTTTATACATGACATGTATAGAAGGCACAGTAATAATTTAGGAACAGAAAAAAACATGCAAGAAAATTATAAAATGCAAGTTATAAATTCTATAAGAAGTAAATCAACAAAAATTAAAAATTGCACTGCATATAAAATGAAAATATCATAAAATGCACCATTAAAAAAATAAAATAAAAAAATTTTTATTAACATTCGAAAGTAACAACAACAACAAAAAAGATGCAGTAATTACATTTCAAGAAAGTTTTATACATTAGGAGAAATTGCTTTATTAAAAACGTTCCACTTAAATGACGCATATACACAGCACTGGACTTCAATAGGTTAAATATTTTTTTTTTTTTTTTTTTTTTTTTACACAGTTCTTAATATTTATTCCCATGTTTTCATTCTAATGAATTATATGATATATTTATTTGGTTTACAAAAACTTTTTATATAAATCAAGTTCCCCTACTTATATAAATCCATAGTTATGTAGAGATTCCCAGACTTAAAAGAAAAATATATTGATCAAAGCAAATAGCTATAATGAAATTATGAAGAAAATACTCATGTCTGCATTGTTTATCATATACATATGTATTTAATGTGTTTATATGGCTAATTTTAGTTAATCAACCAGGTTTGGACCCAAACCCCTTCTGAAAAATTGAAGATGTGAGACTTAAAACTGAATCCGGATCCTCCAAGATAGTAAGAGATTGCTTTATCATGCAATTTACATACTTATTCTTTACTATAACTATTTTTAATGTAATGTCTTTGTGATCCACTAATATTGTATAAAGCAGCATTTCCCAAACTATGTTTTGCAGAAGGTCAATAAGTTTTCCAAAAAAATTATCAAAATTAATATAAGCCTCATATGATTTTAAATGTTGTGCCAAGTTGAAACTAGAGTTACTAGTTTATTTTACTATTTTCATGTATTTTATTTTACATAATTACAATTTGATAATAAATATTTTTTTTTTTGTTTTGTTTTCCTAATTCTTATACTTACTTGCCCAATTTATTAATATTAATACTATTTATCTTTACTATAAAAGAGCAAAGGTGTTCTGTAAAAATTTCAGGATTTGTGAATGTTCCATCATAGAAAAAATTTGGGAAACATTGGTATAGAGTATGCTTCAACATATGTATGATTTGGTTTAAATAGATCTTTTTGCAAAACCCTATTTAAGTTGAGAATTTTCTATATAAAAGATTTTATCATCACATTCCCTATCAAAATGGCCATTTATTTTTTTTTTATACTATTTTTGTGAAAAGGTATCAATATCTAAATGTTTATATATTTTGTCCCTAGGATAGAAGCTAAATATATATATATATATGTAGATATTATATGTACATATAACTATATATGTAGATATTAGCAGTAAGCATGATGTTATTGATGTCATTGTTTTGTAAACCATCTCACTTAAAACAGCATAATTTCTAGATTAATATTCTAAAATCCAACACATTTCTGAATCTTCCATGTCTATTATTCATTTTAATATCAATAGAGTTGTCTAATTTTGACAAGTGATTGTAATTTGTTACTTTAGCTAATAGGAACACTAAAAATTTTAACGATTCTTATGATTTCCATATTTTGTGTACAGTTCTATCAACTAAGGTCACTGAGACGAAATATGTTGATTAATGGGCTAGTACTATTCACTATATTACTAGTTGTAATTAGATGTAACTATTGACAAATGGTTTTAAGGTTTAGATTGGAAACATTTTTAGCATTATTTTCTTGTGCATCAGCATGACATCACAACATGGCAGATAAAAAAAAAATCAAAGAAATGCATTAAAATGATAGATTTTTGTATAATTTATTCATTTTCGTGTTAAATCTTTATATATCATTTTTAAGCATTATTTTGCTATTAGTAATATTGTATTACTGCAAATTTAAGCCACAATAGGATATTAAAATGGAAAAAATAAAAATGATTTTATAATAGGTACTGAAAAATAAGTGAAAAATAAAAATGATTTTATAATAGGTATTGAAAAATAAGAAACATTTTTAAAAAAAAAAAGATTTTATAATAGGTATTGAAAAATAAGAAACATTTTTACTTAAATTTATAATAAGTATTGAAAAATAAGAAACATTTTTATTTACTTAAATAGTACTAATATTCATAATAAGCTACCTAATGTATTGAGATTCTTCTTCAGATATACTATCACTTTTGTTTTTTTAAATAGTAGTACCAGGTATCTTCTCCCAAACATATTCTAATTAATCTTTCATCAATTCTATTGTCATCCATGCATTCTTTTGTACTCGAACCTTAAGTAAAATTTTCCTTGGGTACAGTTTTTTTTTGTTTAAAATAATAAAAGGTAGCAATTTGTTTCCATCAGTAGTTATAAACAGTATTATAGTAATTCATGATTTTTCATATACAGGAATACCTCGATTATCGCGGTTATTGTTGCCACGAAAAATACCGCAATTTTTAAAATTTTACCAAATAACGGGGACAAAATGACAAACTGGCGTGGACCACATCATCAAACCGGGACGTCTGGTAAGCCTAGGTATAATTAACATTATAGTGAATTTAAATAACTTTTAAAATTTTACCAAATAACGGGGACAAAATGACAAACTGGCCGGGACCTTATCATCAAACCGGGACGTCTGGTAAGCCTAGGTATAATTAACATTATAGTGAATTTAAATAAAGTTCATAAGTCTTGCCTATATATTAAATGCTCCGAAAATTTTGTCGCTGGGCGAATGACTGCGTGGTAAAACAATCACTTATACCTTTCCGGGTTCAATTTCTGATCCCATACTTCCAGTTTTTCAGGAGAGATTCGGGCTTTTGTATATTTTACGCCCCCTTTCCAATCAGGGAGATTACTAAGGGGGCGGGGCCAGTTCCAACCACGGGCTGCACCCACACCCATGGAGGGGGGCCGGATGGTGAAGGACGAGGATCACCGGGTCGGGCCCAATACCCCGAAAAAAACCGGGACGCGAACCCGGGTGCTCCAGCGTGGCACGTCAACGCGTTACCACTCGGCCATTCAAGAAAGAGATTCGGGCTAGACGCCATCGCGTGATGGCCAACCTGTAATGGGATCTTTTTTTAATCAACAGATGACGCCTATTTTCCATTCTGTTAGAACATTGACAAGGCGAAACAAACCCTTCCACAGGTTGCTCACCCCTCCAATAAAAATACCTGACATTTAATATCAGGTTTTAACATGGAACTGGACAGATGCAATCCTAGATCCCTTTACATTTTATCAAATATCAGTCAGCCGGATAGTGGAGACGGATCGAAGGCAGAGCCCGGACCCCACCTCACTAGTTAAATATTCATTATTTCGTTGATTTACTTCGAATCTATTTCTAGACTATGTTAACGATATTGTTGTACCAAATGCTAAAATGAGGGATATTTTAATAGGAAATATCTTGGCACATTCTTACAATATTCAAGTTACTACTAGACTTTTGTACCGTTATATATATACAATTCTGACAACTTAAATAATATAGATATTATAATTACAATAATAATAATTAAAAAATAATTTATATAGTTAAAATAATTATTCATTAAAAACTATATCTAAAACTTATTACAATATTTAAAATTTTCAATTGTTTGCAATTTGCTAAAATACTGTTATTCCAGCCAGAAAAGAACGATGTGAGGAAATCTTTCCCAATCTCAAATTAACATTAAAATGATGATAAAATTTAAAAAGTATTCGGATACATATCCGCGAGATATGTGACCTCATAAATACATGTTAGGATTCACCAGAAGGGACTGCAAGTCCTAGGATAAGGAACAAAATAGTAGGAGAAATAATGGTAACAGTTAGAAGAAATAAGTGCCAAACGCCACTTACAGATTCTAACTGCTATAACAAGATACACCGAAAACCGTTGGATAAAGAGAGAGTTGCAATCAAGGCAAAGATGATATTGCAGGAATATAAACGATGATGAAATGGCATGAAAACATTAATTGGTTTCCAATGGATGCAAATTGCACAAGATAGAAAAATTTTGATTACACTTAGATTATTTTTTCTCGATTATATGTAAATAAATATCAATTTTATTTCTGTGTTAATTTGTTATTCCATCAAAGATATTTAATATGCAAAAAGAAAAAAATAAGTCAAGTACAGTATTAAAAAATTAGGACACTTGTTGAAATTTAAATGTGGCTACTCTGGTTGATGTTATTACTGTATTTTATTTTCTTAAATCGTTAACCAACTAGCTAAATCTAAATTTTAATAAATATTCTAATTTCTTAGTATGTACTTAGCTTATTTTTAGCACATTAAATGTTTTTTAACGGATATCATTTATTTTTTTTTAGATGAAAATCATTTTTCTAAAACATTCTAATAATAATATATTAATACATCACTACGTACCCTCTTTATTTTTAATCCGACTGAATCAAAATTTTTAAGAAACATTTATGATTCTCTCAGAAGCCAAACTAATTAATTCCACTTTCTAGAAAGTTTTCATTTTAGTACCAGATTGTTCATAATTGCACTAATCATATGCTCTAGATTCTAGAACTAAAATTGAGAACGTGCAGTTAATTAGTTTGGCTTCTGAGAGGTTCATATATACCTGGTGTTTTCGAGCATCCGTACTACCCTTTTTTCTCGGAAACGCAATGAGATAGGAAGTAGGGGAAAAATTTTGATAACCAAAGTATACCTGAAGAATCGAATGGGCATGGTAAAAATTTTGTGGGCCCATTGAAAGTAGGAGCACAAGGGATCATATATGAAATCTCCAATGGAAACTAATGCCGATTTTGGCATAATTGGTCATCTATGAAATCACCAATGGAAACCAATGCCGATTTTGGCATAATTGGATAGATAAAATCTCCAATGGAAACCAATGCCAATTTTGACATAATTGGATAGAACGCAAGGGATCAACGATGAAATCTCCAATGGAAACTAATGCCAATTTTGGCATAATTGGATAGAACTGTGAAAAACAAACAACTTTAATGCCGATTTTAACATAATTGGATAGAACTGTGAAAAACAAACAACTTTTGTTGGAAAGTTTTTTAATATTACTTACGGATTGTGAGATATCACAAAAAAAGATGCCGCCACATGTACTGAAAATATTTTAATATCACTTACGGATTGTGAGATATCACAAAAAAAAAGATGTTTTTAAATATCAATTACGGATTGTGAGATATCACCAAAAAAAGATGCCGCCGCATGTACCGCCGATGGGGCTATTCAATAATTGAAAAACAACTTTTGTTTTGAAAGTTTCTAATATCACTTACGGATTTTTTTTTTTGTCACAGATGTGATAAGTCTCGCCATCACAGTTCAGCATGGAGCCATACTCAAGAACAAGGGTTTCTGACTCTGTAGTAGCACTCGAACTGCAGGTGCGACATGTCTTTCGCCATCACACTTCAGCATGGAGCCATACTCAAGAACAAGGGTTTCTGGACTTGTTTCAGCCCTTTATGAGTGCCATGGATGTACACAGATGCCCTCTGTCACTCAAGAACAAGGGTTTCTGGACTTGTTTCAGCCCTTTATGAGTGCCATGGATGTACACAGATGCCTTCTGTCAGATTCTTCCTTTTATTATTGCTTTATTAACCCAATCGGCGGTATACGCGGCAGCATCTCTTTTTTTTTTTGCGATATCTCACTGTCCGTAAGTGATATTAAAAAACTTTCAAAACAGAAGTTGTTTGTTTCTCACAGTTCTATCAAATTATGCCAAAATCGGCTTTGGTTTCCATTGGAGATTTCATAGTTGACCCCTTGTGCCCCTACTTCCGATAGGCTCACAAAATTTTTATCATGCCCATTCGATTCTTCAGGTATACTTTGATTATCAAATTTTTTCCCCTACTTCCTATCTCATTGCGTTTCCGAGAAGAAAGGGTGATACGGGTGCTCGAAAACACCCGGTAGATAACAATTATTGAATTAATATACTGTAATAATAAGTTCTGTTAAATATACTATTTCCAACGTCGAAACTAATCATTTAGATTCGACCATAATAAGTTTTGTTAAATATACTATTTCCAACGTCGAAACTAATCATTTAGATTCGACATTACAATAAACTTCCAATTCAACTTCAGTTATCTTGCGTTCGAAAACATCCCTATTTTGTCACTGAACTCGTTCAGTTTGCGCACGCGTACTTCAGTGGTCGCGGCTAAGCTGCCAGGAAAGTAAGAAAAAAATATGAATGATCTTGAAGAGATCTTTTAGGATCATATTTTTAAAACCTATTAAATTCGGCACAAACAGTATGTTATAATTGACAAAGAAAAATTGAATTAAATGCAAAAGTGATATGCCATGCTTCCACTGTGGTCATTCCACATGACACAAAAATTGTTCCAGTTGACACAAACAGTATGTTATAATTGACAAAGAAAAATTGAATTAAAGTGATATGCCATGCTTCCACTGTGGTCATTCCACATGACACAAAAATTGTTCCAGTTAAGGCTTGTTTATAGTCCGACGTGGCGGAGACGCTCGTCGGCGACGTCGAGGTTAGAAACAATTCATAGGTTTACACTCCGACGTTATCCATAGCACAGCGTAACCGACGCGAAGTTGACAACCTAGAACTCGTTCTAGGTTTCAACGTTATGGTTATACCATGATGCTTTGCGATCTGATACAAAATGGCAGTGTTCAAATCAAGCACATCCTTGATTCAAATAGCAATGTTGAATTTTTTATTGAGACATTTAAAGATTATTCTTGTTTATATAATAATAACTATAAACAAGCAAATTAGAACGCAGCGTGACAGACGTTTTAGGCGCTAACGAAACGTTAATTTCGTCGGACTATAAACTGCATAACACTATATTTTCTTTTTTTTATTTGTTCATTTAATTATAAACTGTGTTTTATGCATATTGTATCTGTATAATTTGCAAAGAAAGCCCAATAGAAATATTTTATTTTTATTTTTTTTTATAAAATATAAAAAATATATTTATTAGCTATCAGATTGTTATTGTACTTAAAAATTGGATAATTGTTAAGTTTATTTTCTTTTATTTAATTAGAAAATATGAGTGATGTTTTCTTCCTCATTATTAATATAATACAGTATTTCAATATGTCAGAATTGTTTTTTTTCTTCTTAATAAGGTTCAGTTATATGACCTTGAATGTCAAACTTGCAGCAAGCAGCGTGTTTTCTATTAAAACATACATTTGTAGTGAGAAGAAACACTACGTTACTTTATAAACGAAAATACTGATAAATTCCAAAATTTCGATGTATAATCAAATACTAAAAATATTTTTTGTATTGGCTTCCGTTTTTCCAGGTAATTATTTTCTTTAAAAATCTTATAATTCTTTTAAAATTTAAGTTTAATTATATTTTTGAAATTTTAAGTAAAAATTGAATTTTTCTTACGATGCCCTATAAAATTCTGAAGAAATTATAAAAATATTGATTAATTCTGTTAAAATAAATAAATATTATATTTCTTAATCGTTCGCATATAAAAATATAATTTATTATTTTCATAATTTAAAATTAATATAAATCGTATAAATTGTTAATCCAATGTATTTACTAATTATATGAATTATCATAAGTTAAATTCATGTAAAGGAGGTAAAGAATTTGTATTTCAGTTAATTAAAATGGAAAAAATTCAGATAACTTTTAAAGAAAATTAATTAACATTTCTTTTATTAATTATTTCTATTGCAAGAAAGAATTTATAATAGTTATAAAATAAGAAAACATTTTTTCGATTAAATATAGATTGCCATGTTGTTTCGGTGAGCGGATTGGGCAGCCGCCCTATTGCAAGAAAGAATTTATAATAGTTATAAAATAAGAAAGCATTTTTTCGATTAAATATAGATTGCCATGTTGTTTCGGTGAGCGGATTGGGCAGCCGCCCAGTTCACCCATCGTTGCGCCCCCTCAGTTCCGCTCACCGTCAAAACTGACAACTTGAATGGGGCGCAACAAAAATTTTCGCTCAGCGCTGATAGCTCTAGCGCCTGGTAATACTATTAACGCTAATTATTTCTTGTAATCAACTGCTCATCGTTGCGCCCCCTCAGTTCCGCTTATCGTCAAAACTGACAACTTGAATGGGGCGCAACAAAAATTTTCGCTCAGAGCGCTGATAGCTCTAGCGCCTGGTAATACTATTAACGCTAATTATTTCTTGTAATCAACTAACAATAAATTGTATCTTTCACAGCTAGCATGGTCTGAGCTTTTTTAAATAAATGCAATCAAAAATAAAATTCGTAAATGCAAAAAGAAATTTCGTTTCGTAATAAAAATTTACATTATTTTTAAATTTTCAAATTTATCAATATAAAATAATTACATTTATTACATTAATAAGTAATTTTGTAATAAAATACTAACTTATAAACGTAATATATGTAACTTATTTTTATTAATTTCTGAGAGTCTTGTATCATCTCATTTGATATATACACTATTTATAATACAGTATATGTAAGTTTTCAATAAAACATAATTACTGTTATTGATAAATGTTTTGTATTAAATACGTAATATATGTAAGTTTTCAATAAAACATAATTACTGTTATTGATAAATGTTTTGTATTAAATTTTTTTCCCTAATGGCTCTTAAAAGAATATAATTTTGCACCAGTGGTGGCTCCAAAATTTTTACAATTATTAATTTATTTATTCAGAACAGCTGATGGAAATTATGGGGATGATCGAAACTTTCTTGACGATATTTTGTACTCAACAAAAATATTAGCCATGCGTCTTTTATTTAAAAAACACCAGTTGGAAGAAGGATGTGAGAAATATTGCAGAACGAATAGGATGTTTGAAAATTGTTTGAAACATTCTATTTGTTCCAAAATTAGATCAATCAATACAATCAGTTGGCATAGTTCTCACTTGTAGTAACGGACGACAGAAAACGTCGATGGAACTTTGACGTTCCGTTACTGTTCCATTGATGCTGTTGTTGGTTCTCTCATGCGGAAATTCAGTTTGCGGATTTGCACGTTCGCCATCTATTAGTATACACCAACAATTCTCAATCTATGGTACACGTATCATGGACTTACAGGTGATACGTGAAAGATAAAAAATAATTTATTCAAATAATATAAAACTGGTATAAAAAATTAAAACTATATCTCCATTATAACGATTACTGCCTTTGTCAGCTCTTTGTCATAGACAAAAATGTCCAGACTTGTTGCCATCTACGATTACTGCCTTGTCAGCTCTTTGTCATAGACAAAAATGTCCAGACTTGTTGCCATCTAGATCGTGCTCCATACTGCGCAGTTGTCAGCGTAGTGGGTTTTACGCTGTTCTTATAGATTAGTTTGGAGTTTGCTATAGTGGGAACTGATACGAATGCTCAGTCCATGGCATGCAATGTTAAATTACAATTCAAGAACATTGTTTTTAGCTCTTCATACAACCAGAAAAAGCGTTACCATCGCAATTTTTCAACATGAAAAATTGATGTCATGCTTGCTACATGGAAGATTTAAAAATAAAACCGAAAAAAATCGTAATTTTTTAGGTTCGGAGAAAAAACGATTATAAAAAATTACAGATAAAGCTATTAAATTTTTAACGGCATTTGCATCAGCTATTTATGTGAAAAGGGATTTTTAGCAATATTATATTTAAAAACAAATATAGCATAGAAAATTAATTCTTGAGCCTAATTTACGCTTAAAAATAAGTAACATAGATCCTGATATTAAAAAAATTGTATTTTGCAAAACAAGCTCAAGGTTCTCATTAATTTTAATTAAAAAGTTTTTTAAATAAAACCCAAAAAATTAAGATTTAAATCGTAATTTTTTGGGTTCGGAGAAAGAACGATTATAAAAAATTACAGATAAAGCTATTAAATTTTTAACGGCATTTGCATCAGCTATTTATGTGAAAAGGGATTTTTAGCAATATTATATTTATACAAAGTTTTCAAAACAATAATTTTGTTCAAATTTATTTGATGAAATTAATTAAAATAATAATAATATGAAGGCAATCGTAGCATTTAATATGAATGCAGTTTTCCTATTCTTTTATACCATAATATTCTATAAAAATTGAATATCTTATCAATTTAATTTAAGCAATTTGGTCGAAACAACTAATAAATATGTTGATTTTATAAATGAATTATATAAATCAAAATAAAATATCAGAATTTTTTGATCATTTAAAAATAAATAACGTCATCGTTATTCTATTCCAGTTGAATTTAGGACTGGGATTCATTAGCGCAATATGGCTCATTTGCGCAACCATGAATTTGATAGTGATGAAACTGAAATAATACGTTCAAATGCGAATTTATAAATCACAAATCACATAAATACTTTTAAAGAAAATATCGTTTAATTTCGTTGAAGAAGCAAGTAACTTATGGAATTTTAACAATTTCGATATAGCTGGATTGATACTTTATATACAGCAGCATACTTTTCAGTTTTTAATGCAAGAAATTTGCGTTACATATACCGTATTGTTAGAAAAATTGCTAATTATGCTAGAAAACATTTAATACGGTATTGAGAGATGCATTTATAAACCTTATCTGTTGATTATTAATTGTTGAAACAGTGTTTTAATCCATAGTTAACTTAAAAATTTACATAAAATTATATTATATACCATACTTTAATTACTGTATACAATTTAGTATAAATGTTCTATACATTTATATGTTAAATATTTTATTTTATTTTAATTGTAACCTCGTTATTCTCTTTATGCTTGTGCTAATTATTTGTTTATTTGTTTGACGTAGCTAAAATTTCTTAGCTTATATATTCTATAATTAATTTTTTAAAATTTTTATAAAAAATAAAAAATTGAAGATTTTAATAAAAATTAACTGTTTAAAATTGATCTATACATTATTCAATAATGAGTACTTCAGAAAATAAAGTAAGAATGAGAAAAATTATATATAATACACGAATTTTTTATTCTTATCTTACATTTACTTATCGTCATCGAATAATGTTTCATAGTATAAAATATTATAGAGTAATGTTATAAATTATTTGCATTATTACTGTATCGTATACTATGAAGCATAATATTGTATATACAGAATGATTAATATGCTGTATTTAAATCATATTTTTGAACAGAATGCTGTATATTGAATCTGTGTATCTTTACATCTAAATAAATCTAATGTAGCAGTCTCCATATAATGCAAATTTTAATTAAAATATTATTGTGTTCAAAATACAATGAAACCTGTTAAAATGACCACCTTGATACAGGACCACCTGGCTAGAGACCAAATTTCAAAAACTGGTTTGTTTCCAATAGGATGCAATGCTATTTTTGTTCCGTATAGTGACCACCTGCCTAATGTGTGTATTGACCATTCACTTAGGTAGATTTAAGAAATTTTAACCTGCTAAAGTGATCAAGAAGATTAATTTCACAGAGGAATTACTGTATTTGCCGTAGAATTTTTTCCATGAGATAAAATTTTAAGGATTAGTATACCATTAGAATTTTTCTGTTATGATGAAATGGTCTGTTAAACCAGTATGTTAAAAAGTAAATATTATAATACTACTGTATATGTATCGTTATACAGTATTTTAATTTTACTATGTTAAATGTACATACACAGGTTAATAGTAATTGTAATACAGTATATGCTTGCTATAAGACTGCTTGTCAGAAGGTGTTGACTACCAAAAAATTAAAATAAATATTTTTTATTTGCCTATCCATTTTTTTATATTCATGTCGAAATTTTTCATAAATGGTGGTGATACGGAGAAATTTTGATATTCTTTGCATGATAGTGACTACCAAAAAATTAAAATAAATATTTTTTATTTGCCTATCTATTTTTTTATATTGATGTCGAAATTTTTCATAAATGGTGGTGATACGGAGAAATTTTGATATTCTTTGCATGGTACGCGAAATTCAAAAGTTTGAGAACCGCTGCCGTACACCATTAAACTGAACACGTTATTAATGGTAAAAATGTGTCGTCATTCATAAGCTGGCTTCCCATTAGTCAATTTCAAATTTCTGAAGTCTATTCCGTTAGGTTTTCGTCGTCGTTCCACGACAAAAATGACCTCATTTTGCCATTCTGTCATGGTTGCCGCATTTGAGAACCAGACTTTGTTTTACTGATCTAATTTTCTTTCGTACAAAGTTTTCAAAACAATAATTTTGTCCAAATTTATTTGATGAAATTAAATGTACATATACAGGTTAATAGTAATTGTAATACAGTATATGCTTGCTATAAGACTGCTTGTCAGAAGGTAATATGTGCTATATGTCATCATTATCATTTGACTACAAGTTGATGATTTTAATTAATATAAATTTGCAATTTGGATTAATCTGTTCTTTTCTTTTGGGGGAAGGGGAGGATCACTGTCCTTATAGTGACCACCTGTGAAAAGTGATCACTTTAACTTAATGAAAATTAATACAGTAAAAGCCAAAAAAAAATAAAAAAAAATAATAATAATAAGAGAATTATGATAAAACACAAATACATAATTATTTAAAACTACCTGTGAAAAGTGATCACTTTAAGTTAATGAAAATTAATACAGTAAAAGCCAAAAAATAAAATAAAAAAAATAATAATAATAAGAGAATTATGATAAAACACAAATACATAATTATTTAAAAACTTACAAATAATATATTTATAGTATTTTATTGCAAAATTACTTATTAATGTGATAAATATAAATATTTTATATTGATAAATTTGAAAAGTTGAAAATCTAAAACAAATTTTGTTAAGATTTTCTGGATTGCATTTATTAAAACCTGCAGATTATTCCAGCTGTGAATGACACATTCCATTGTTAGCTGATAATTGTTAGAAATGATTAGTGTTAAAATCTTACTATTTATCACACCCTAATTATAACTTAAATGGAATTTGTTCACGAGTCTTCTTTCGTTGAACTGCAGTAAATTCCTGTGTAATGCGCTTTCCTATAACACGAATTCGTATAATGCGACGAAAAAATTGCGACTAGTACTCATACAACGCTATAAACAGTCTCGTATAACGTGTAGATTAAATTTTTTTCAACGTTACTTACCCGTTACTTATAATATCCGTCGATTGTAATAAAGACCAAACGATGTTTATTTCGTTTCCATGACAACTTTTTTTTCGGGTTATACTAATCCGCATTTTCGGAGTCCTTGTTATACGGAGGTCTATTTATATATAATATTTTTTTAAAATTTAGTTACTTGTATTCTGTTTTGTTTTTTCCTTTATTAAAAGAAACCTTCTTTAAAACACGTTTAATTAATATAAACAAAATAAAATCATGTTTGAAACTAAAGCACATCTCATTAGCAATATGGGCGCGTTTTTAAATTCAACACTCTCCATCACTGATGTACATCTAAAATGACGTCATAACAATCCATCGGCGGATGCTAAAGCAACTGTTTTTAAATTCAACACATGCACATCAAGATGGCTGACTGTTTGGATGTTATTTTATGTTCTGCTTCTAGTCAATTTTTAATACCGACATAGGAAATTATATTTTCAAATGCAAGAAAAAATATCTGTTGTAGAACTATCAACAGACAGAGCATAAACTGATCTTCCAATCTTTAGATTTATTTTTCGCATTAATTGAATTTCAAGCAACAAATTTGACATTCTCTGTCCATTGAATACTTTTTTCAAATATAAATATCACAATAATAATAATAATTGAAGTAGAATGAAAGATCCATACTCTTTTTTTTTTGTTGGCAGCCTTTGAATAGCTCTTTTCATTAGTGTCCAAGTTTCTGATCCATTAGTTATAATTGGCAGAATACATTGATCAAAAATTTTTCTTTTCAAGCAAAGTGGCATTCTTCCTTTTAAAATTAAGTTGTTTCTACCAAGCTAATTTAATTCACTTGTTTATTTCTGGCATAAGGTCTCCGTCTAGAGTAAACAGTTGTCCAAGGTAAATATAGTTACTGACTTCCTCTAGAACTATTTTATCTAGTTTTATTTTCTGTTGATCAACAAAGTTATTGTACATGACCTTAGTTTTACTTATGTTTATTCTATGTCCTACTATCTTGCTTTCTTGTGGCCAAGCTTCATATCATAACTACCAATATTACTAGCACTATGGCAGCAAATTAATATATACATACAAAAAACGTAAATAAAACATGAATTAATCAAAAGGAAGAAGCACTTTCAATTTATTTTATAATCATCCTCAGCTTCCGATCATTTTAAAATAAATCGAAAGTGCTTCTTCCTTTTGATTAATTCATGTTTTATTTACATTTTTTGTGTGTATATATATTAATTTCCTGCCATAGTACTAGTAATATTGGTAGTTATGTCATTTTTGGCAGTGTAACTGTTTTTCAATTTTGTGCTTCGTATCATATTTTGTAGTTCACTTGGATTCAAACCTAACAAGACTATGTCGTCAGCAAATCATAGATGACTTAAATATTCTCCATCTATTTTGAGACCAGTTTCATCCCAATCCATTCTTTTTTATTCTTCAAGAACTGCAGAAAACAGTTTTGGTGAAATAGTATCATCTTGTCTAACACCTTTTCCTATTTTAATTTTCTCACTATATTTATGCAGTCTAATTCTTGCTGATGCTTGACTGTAAATTTTGCTGAAAATATCAACATAGTCTGAATAAATATCAGTATTAGCCAAAGCATTTAGCACAGCTGATGTCTTAACCTTTTCCGCTCCACCGTCTAGATATCCTAGACACGTGTGCTCCGTCTTGCATTCCAACTCCTTGATATTCTAGGCAAAATTTAAAGCCCAATAATTTCGTTATTTTTGGTTAAATTGAGAAAGAATAGTTAAAATCTCAAATTCTATGATATTTTTCATATTTATGTTATATTACTCAAAAATTTGATTTTCCATTGATATTTTAATAAATTTTTAATTAACCCTTCAATTCTAATTTAATCTGAATTAATTAATATATTTGTGATCTTTGGACTCCCAAAAATTCAAGAATTGATTTTCCTAATTTGTCCGACTTGCTCTATCATGTTCCACATTTCCTTCAGATTTTATCCTTACTTCTTTTTTACAGATATCTTGATCCAATAAATTATAATTTGGGAAAGTTTGGCCCCTTGTAAATAATATGATTTTAGTGCTTTTTCACACACAAAATTCGATAAATTAGTTTTATTTAAAAATTTATAAATTTTAACTTACCAGAGAAACAAAGCAACCTATACCACGCTTGACGATCAACACAGAAGTCGGCATCCTAGATTGTGGCAGGAAATATCTAACAGTTTTTCAAAATCAGCTGATTGTTTGTTTATATTAATTATATTTAAAATATAACACAAAAATTTAAACAATAAAGTAATTTTTGTGTTATCTGCAGTCGAAACAAGTAACTAGTAGACCAGGGGTGCATAATTATTGTCAAACAGC
>AYEL01036788.1:0-32539 GCA_000484575.1 Olivierus martensii
CGGATTGGCCGCGTGGAAACGCTTCGGCTTTCCACTCTGGAGGACCCGGGTTCGAGTCTCGGGTCCCACCCCTTGAAAATATTTATCATGGGGTCCGGGCCCGGCCCGTCGATCCCCGTCCTCCACAATCCGGCTGACCCCTCCACAGGGATGGGCAGCCTGTGGAAGGGCTTGTTTCGCCCCGCCACTTAGTACTCTTACTGAGTGGAAAGTGGCGTCATCTGTTAACAAAAAAAAATGACACCGTGTGATTTATTACTCGGCCCAACTGGCCAGGTGGAAATACTTCGGCTTTCTACTCTGTACGACCGGGGTTGAAGTCTCGGGTCCCACTCCTTGAAAACATTTATCATGGCGTGCTGGTCCTGCCCGTCGATCCCCGTCCTCCACAATCCAGGTTATCCATCCGTAGAGGTGGGCATTCTTTGGAAGAGTTGTTTCACCCCGTCATTTAGTGTTCTAATTGAATTGACAGTAGCGTCATCTTTTCACCAAAATAAAAAACAGATTTTTTCAAAATGGATTTGGAAGAGGATTTGTTATTTAGTGTTCTAATTGAATTGACAGTAGAATCATCTTTTCACCAAAATAAAAAACAGATTTTTTCAAAATGGATTTGGAAGAGGATTTGTTGTTATAGGTGTTAATGAATTGAATAAGCAAAAGCATTCCCATGCCTTCAATTTTTCAACGCCATTGCTATAAGCAGTTCCAAAAGTATAGTTCCAAATACACCTAGCCCTCGATTTGCACGGTACTTAATTTACACGGTTTCGCTTTTACACAGTTTTTAAATGAAAACAAGAAAAATTTTTTGGTTTTACTTTGATTGTTTTGCATAAATAAATTTATAAATTATGCCATTTATACTGATAAATCTAATTCTGAACGTATTATTTCTGCCGATTTGAAAGCGCTTTACTCAAAACTTTTCTATTAGGAAAGCATCATTCTGACAAGTTGTTAGTCGAGATCTTCCAGATGATTTGCAAGGAGATACAATCCCTCTTTCATGATACTGTTTAATAATATTCAACACTGTTCTACTTGAGATACTTGCAATATCATTAATACTTCTGCCACAGATTAAAGAGTATACAGATACGACATCTCAATACAAACCGGAAAAAGAACATAACGTGACTTAACTTGTGGCGACATCTAACGATTTACAGGAGTGAAAGCAAAAACAAGGTTCACAAAGTTAAGGATTTCTTATTATTACAGGATAGACTTTAAAGTACTGGTCGTGATAAGAAACATTAATTTCTTTTTACAAGTAAGTTACAGAAATAAATTAATTTCAAATTAAATGGGTAAGGTATATTGTTGCCTTTCATTTTTTCTTGAGCCAAGCAATCAGCACTTTTTCCAACTCTGGATACTTCACTTCACGGAAATACTTCCGGGAAGATGTTCCGCCGTTATCGTGATCAGCGATTTTATTTCGGACTTTGATAATTGTAGACATTGAATTCTTCGGGATCCCAAAAAGGCTGTAGCCGGATAAGCATTGGAAAGTGGCCTTTATATCGATTCGGCTGATTTTTTTAGAGGTTGCTTTCTGGGTAACATTTTACTTTTGACAAATATTAACGTCGCAATATCGATGGTTCTTCAGAAAAAAAATAATTTTAAATTTTGAAAAATAATTTTTTTCTCGGGAACCGTTGTTGCAAAATACATGAAATTAGGTTGTGGTATAGAAGTACATAAGGTCTATTACTGGTAATTTTTTCGCGATTCTCACTCTACAGAAAATGTGCAAAATAACGAAAAAAAAAGTTTAAAAAATAAAAAATATATCTTGTCTTCCGAGGGCAATCACCATTTTTTCGTCAAATATTCCTCATATCCTCCCCTATAATATATATTAATTTCAAAATTTTCCGATTGGTATAACATATTCATATTTGTAATATTTTACATTCACAGCGAATTTTTCTCGAAAGTTGAAAACTTCGGTTCTTGGCATCGAGCCAACGCTGATAGATTAGAATTTCTTTCTATTGTCACGTGGTTTAGATGTTCTACGAAAAGGATTCGGGATTTTTAATTCGAGCAGCCAGCAAAAATAGAAATTAATAAACAGATTAAGCACATGATTATTTGAACAATCTGTTTACGCATGACAAATGAGACTGAAAATTCTGTTTTCTTTTTCCAAAGCAACAGCGTTCTTTTTGTATAGAAAAGCAGACGACGAGAAAAATCATAAGACCTGTCGAAACCCTGACAAAACTATTCAGAAATGAACAAATAACAGTTAATATCGAAGACGATAGTGACAACGATTAAATTAAATGTTGTTTATGATTTCTTTTTTGACATTTCCTGTAAATTTTGCGATTTAATAAAACTGATAGTATATAGTTTTTATTATTAAAAACTAACTTTTGTACCTCGCGGTATATAATATAGACACAGATAAGGATTATTTGAGAAAAAAATGATAAATCAAGTGCAAAACCTTTTTTTTTATTTTTTGACCCTTTTCGTTGTTTCAATAAAGATGCGGACATAATACTTAACTATATTAATTTTTCGTTATTTCCCACAATATCATTGCAGTGAGAATAACAAAAAAATTACCAGTTATAAAATTTTAGTATTCTATAACAGAAATAAAATCTCAAGTTTTCGTAACGCGGTTTAACACGGATATCTTTTTAAAATCCCGAAGCCTTTTCGTAGGACATCTAAACTACGTGACGACAGAAAGAAATTCTAATCTATCAGATGCCAAGAACCGGCGCTTTCAACTTTCGAGAAAAATTCGCTGTGAATGTAAAATATTACAAATATGAATTGCTATACCAATCGAAAAATTTTGAAATTAATATATATTATAGGGGAGGATATGAGGAATATTTGACGAAAAAATGGTGATTGCCCACCGAAGACGAGATATTTTTTTATTTTTTAAACAAAACATTTTTTTCGTTATTTTCCTGTAGAGTGAGAATCGCGAAAAAATTAGTAGTAACAGAACTTATGTACCTTTATACCATAACCTAATTTCATGTATTTTGCAACAACGGTTCCTGAGAAAAAAATTATTTTTCAAAATTCAAAATTATTTTTTTTTCTGAAGAACCATCGATATTGCGACGTTAATATTTGTCAAAAGTAAAATATTACCCAGAAAGCAACCTCTAAAAAAATCAGCCAAATCGATGTAAAGGCCACTTTCCAATGCTTACCTGGCTACAGCCTTTTCGCAATTTCTGTCTTGATTAGGACACTTTCATCAACTTCTTTTTTAAAATCTGTTTTATGACATCTGCAGGTAAACAAACCCGATTCTTTTTATGCGTCATTGTTTGAAGGACGAAATCTCACACAGGAAACGAAAGCGAAACTTCTATAACGAACCGAACACGGGATCATCCACTTTATTGCAAAGTGCTGCTTTGCAATGAAGTGGACGATTTTGTTTCGGTTTTGTTTCCTGACCACTTCCATTCATTCGTTATAGGGAGAGCCAGTTTTCTGACTTGTGGTATCTGCAGTAACATAATAAATGGAAGAAAAGTGGCAAAATTGAGTTCCTAAAAAGTGAGAAAATGTATATTTTAAATTCGTAAAATAGAATTAAAATTAACATTAGTCCTATGGGATAATTTTCGGGACCGGCGGATTAGTTCGTAAACGTTTCAGTTAGTAAAATATAGGTTCGTAAAAACATGAGTCACTATAATATGACACACGATTCTGAGGACGAAAATTTTTATAATTTTTGCCATTCACAATATGTTTATAAATATATTAAATAAAGTTTTTAAATGACACCGCGTCGGCCGGATTGGCCGCGTGGAAACGCTTCGGCTTTCCACTCTGGAGGACCCGGGTAGTGGATCAGTTCATAAATTGGAGGTTCGTAAAACGCGAGTCCACTGTATAATGTATAATTTTTTTACCATATTAAAAATTATCAAATTACATAAAGAAAAAAAGAAATAATATAATCTCTTAATTAGTTCATATGATTAGTTATTATAACTTAACTTTTATGTTTATTTATAGGAAAATTTTAGTTTACCTTTAATATCTTCACAACGAGAATCAAGTAGATATATCAGCAAATTAGTGATTGACCATATCCAATATGAAGATAGAGGAGAATATGTATGTTACTATAGTGACAAAAATTATAAAGAAAATGCTAATTCTGCATCAGTTAAAGTTTTCGTTAATGGTGAGTTATATTGAAATTACAATTCTATTTTTATTTGATTTTACCTATAAATATTTAGTATTGGTGATTTTCCTGATTATAAAAGCTTTGTATTGAATAATGAAAATTCAAAATATTGAAATGGCCAATTACTCATTACTAATAATAAACATAGAATGGTCAGCAACTGAGAATTGTGCATGAAGTTTTCCTTAGATTGAGAAATTTATGAAACATTATGCTAATTTGCATTGTGATTTGAAATGTGGTAAATTTCAAGAAAGCAAGACTTTAATGATACTGCAAACTATAACCAAGGGTTCATCCATAAACTACGTCACGCTATTTTGAACAGTTTTACCCCCTCCCTCCCCTTCGTCATATTTTGTCACACTACGCTTGACCCCCCTGATCGGCGTTCTATATGTAACAGCTCGTGCGTTCTAATAATTTAAACAGACGTTCTATATGTAACAGCTTCATTTAAAGTTACTGAAGATGACTTAATTAAGTTGAAAGTGCTTTAATTATTTAATAAATCAAGTTTTTCACTTTAATCTGTGCTGTAGACAATCATTTACAAGAATGGTCAGATTTGTTTATTATATCTTAAATAATTGGATTAGCAAAAAATTTGATTCAAAATTATATATATTTCAATAATTTCTTGTTTACTTTTCCAATAAAAAATAGAACATTTGAATATATGTTGTATAGGGTTCATCCATAAACTATGTCACGCTATTTTGAACACTTTTTTACCCCTCCTCCCTCCCCTTCGTCATATTTCGTCACACTACGCTTGAATCCCCCTGATCGTGACGTAACAAATTGGAAGAGACCCTCCCCTTCTATTTAAAATTTTTTCTCCGATTTTACGTAAAAAAAATAGAAAATAGGAATAATTTTACATTGGCATTTTATTACATATATTTTTTAACTTACAAGTAAACTTTAGCAGAAGTGGATACAAATGTCTTAAAATTACATATCATATTTTATTTAAAAAAGTAGCTTCAAATATGTTACATTACATCTTTATTTTTTGAAAAATAATACATAAACGTCATCTAATTTCAAAATAGTAAACTTTAGCAGAAGTGGATACAAATGTCTTAAAATTACATATCATATTTTATTTAAAAAAGTAGCATCAAAAATGTTAGTTGTTACATTACATCTTTATTTTTTGAAAAATAATACATAAACGTCATCTAATTTCAAAATAAAATTAAAAATCTAATTGCTCTCTTCAGTGTTTAAATAACTATTAAACAAATTCTAAGCGCACACAAGCAGTCCAGTACTTTTTAACATAACCATTTGTTTGGTTTATGATAGTGATAAATGAAATCGTTACATCATCAACATATAAAAGAGATTCATAAATTTTTAGGATTTAATTTTTAATCAAAGTGATGTAAAATAATTGTATGTAACAATTTGTATACCATGACATCAAAATTTGCATGACTCCCTCCCTCCCCAATGTCATTTTTCGTCACAAATCTCCTACACCCTCCCTCCCCTAACAGCGTGACATAATTTATGGACGTACCCATACAATTTATCTGTTTTTCAATATTAATTTAAATATAATTCAATTTTGGAATTATATTGATCATAATTCCAAAATTGAAATTATGGACAATATTGATTTCCATAGTACCTCGGTTAATCGAGAATTGACTATACAGGTAGGCCTCGATTAGCGTGACTTCGAATAGCGCGAATTCGATTAGTGCGACTTAAACAAACTATAACCAAAGAAACATCAACACACAGCAATAACCACAAATGTATTGATGTTTTTATTATTTAAATTTTAAAACATTAATACATTTGCTGTTAAGAGTAGTTTGTATATTACAAAAGACACACTACCAGCTATTAATTACTACATGCTGAAATCTTTGTTTAGTATAGACCTTACAAAGAAAACATCAACACACGGTAATAACCACAAATGTATTGATGTTTTCATTATTTAAATTTTAAAATATTAATACATTTGCTGTTAAGAGTAGTTTGTATATTACTAAAGACACACTACCAGCTATTAATTACTACATGCTGAAATCTTTGTTTAGTATAGACCTTAAAATGGACTATTTTTTCAATAGAAGACATGCTCCATTCATTAAAAGAAGACTCATGATGATTGTAGTTGGTGAATGATTGATCCCACTCCTGCAAAAGTAAACAATAATTTAGGATGCATAATTTATTTCTTTTAAATGCTATTCTAAGATAACTTTATGTAGTCCAAACATAAAAAAATTGCCTTAAAAGAATTTTTAAAATATTTATTATTATTATTAGTATATTTTTAATCAGTGGCAGATTTATGCAGAGGCTAAATATGCTAAAGTTTAGGGCAGCAAATTTTATGGGGCATGCCATGCCAAGGTGAAGTGAGCCAAGCACTTGCTTCAGGCACAAATCTGAAAGGGGCACCAAAATAAAGACTAAATAATTGCAAACATTTTTGATTTTATGTTTTGATTATTCTAATCTGTTTTCTATACTTATTGAAAGATGAAAACCTTTTTCATGATCTGCACTGATACTGAATTCTGTGCACCAGCATTACTTAGGGTGCCACCATGGTTTTCACTCCACTGGTTGTTATTTTTATCTGACAGAATGCAAAACAGATGTTGGCATGCATAATGCAGCAGTTTAGGGGCAGTATTGTTTAAGTTTTGACACATGAGAGATCTACCCATGGCATCACACTTTATAGGACCTGCATATCAAGAACACAAAAACAAATTATTAAATCAATGCTTCTCAAACTTTGTGTACATGGACTAATTTTTTCATTTGAAAATAACAACATTAAGCAGCAGTTAAAAAACAATAACTAAAATTTTAATGAAACATTTTTGGTTGCTATATAACCATTAAGAACAGAATATAAAGATTTTTTTTTTGTATTCTGTTCTTAATGCTGAAGATGGTTGTATAGCAACCACAAATGTTTCATTAAAATTTTAGTTATTATTTTTCAACTGCTGTTTAGTGCTGTTGTTTTCAAATATTATTATTAGCAGTTAGTTAAAATAATTGTCTAATTTTTTCATTCTAATCCATCACAGATCAGTATTTTTATGTAATCAAATAAAAATTTAATTTAATAAACCAGATTCAATATATAAATGATCACATTTCATAATGTAATATGCAGGCCGTGCAGTGCTATGAGGCAGAGAGGCGGCTGCCTCAGGCGGCACCGTCTTAAGGGGGCGGCATAAGCACCGAAATCAAAATACAGTTTGAACCATTCAATAATTAAAAATCTTTACACAACGCTTTTCTATATTGATATATGTTGATACCAATATTTGATTTTAATGTTAGTTTGTCTCGAGAAATGGCAAGTGGCTGTGTTGTGTTTAAATCAGTAAATCAAAATAAAACAAAATCTGAACTAGCTAATAGGACCTTAACATAAAATTAAAGATGCAAGAGTGCTTTCGGGCTGGACTGCCTCTCTTCAGTTGCACAGAGGAAGTGAGCGATAGCTTAGAACCTAACAGAGAATGGACATCTGTAAAAACAAGTGTAAATTGTAATTTAAACCCCAAGTGTCAGAGGAACAGTAAAAACAAACAGGTTGTCATGTGGGATAAAATGTTAGGTAAAAAGGGGGCGGAAATAGGGCGATAACAGATACAAAATTTACGTTTTCATACTTAAATACTATAGTCACGTTGATTAAACAGGTACTCCCAAGCACTGGTTATAGAGTCTTTATCAGGAGAATACAGAAAGAAAAGAAAAAACATTTAAGGGAGAGGCATTTCGAAGACTTGCCTCATACTGAGAAAATCTACCACACAGCCCTGGTAACATGCAGTATGTGTAAATCTTATATTATGCAATCTGTGAGTAAAAATTACAGAATAAATTTAAAGAAAACAGATTAATTAATATAACTCATAAAATAAAAAAGAAATCCATTTCTTCAGATTTTGTGATTTATGTTAACTGTTAACAATTATCTGTATGGGAAGCATCACTGATGGGAAGTGAGTGTAAAAATATCTACAATATTTACATGCCCACATGTAGAAATTGTTATGTTTCTATGGTTAGTATAATAATAAAAAGTAACTACATTTTAAAAGAGTGGAAGAATATAGCTTTAGGGTGGCAGAATAACTATAGCTTAGAAACAGAAAAATCATAAATCTGCCATTGTTTTTAATGCAACTTTCTAATTGTTTGTTGATTAAGTGGCAGGCCCATTTTAGATCCTATCACAGACTGCCAACACCTATGGATCTTCTTTCTCATTTTTTTGTTACTTTCTAGCTTTATCAAATACCAAATGGGTGAGGCTATTCAAGAGCCTGTAATCCCATCAGAGTGGCCATTTTTTGAAAATAGGAAAGCGGGACAAAAATATAGTGAAAGGGGGAATAAAAATTTTTTATTACATAAACTTTTTTAATAGAACAAATTAACAAAAATAACTTTTAATATTTGTACACAATATATACCGGTACATATTTTCTCAAAAAATTAAATACATAATTGTATAAATACCATATTAATTACAAAACATTATTTATTCATAAGTATTATCATAGTAAGAATTATTTTTTTGCTTTTTGCAAGATTTAGAATTTTTATACCATCTGGGGTATTTAAAAATTTTTGAAAATCCAGGCATGCTAATTTGTAATTTTCTTTCTCCATTAATTCAGCTTCCAAATTGTTTAATGATAAATTACTTCTTTCTTTGTGCCAAGCTGTTTTCATCAAGGCTAAAAATTCTCTCATATGCACATTACTATGTGAAATTGATAAAATATTGCCAACTATTTTCAACAGGTTTGGTGACTTGAATTTAGAAAAAAAGCTACTCACTTTTTATCAGCTGTCTACTTTTTATTTTCACTCATTGACTGGTAAAACATTTTTAAAATTGAAATTTGTGGTAATTATATGAAATTATGGTATGACAGGATTTCTGAGTAATAAAGCGGGACAAGGGACTTCTGTTTTTAAATTATGACATTTACACTGAAACTGGGACAGATAGCCATCCTGAATCCCATACATGTGTGGTCAGCCATCAGATGAAGAATGGAATTCAACAACCCAGGACTCTTCCTGAAAAAATCTTACACTCAGCAATTTTAGGCTAATCTCATAGAGGAGTCAGCCAGACTATAGAGGACTGTGATTGATAAGATGGATCCAAATTTTCAAACTTTTCATGTAAATTTTTGAGGTGAAAGACACTTTCTATATATCAGAAAGTGTCCTATCTGATATACAGATATCATTCATTGGGTTAGGATCTCAAACCCAAGGAATTGAATCAACCTATCACAAAATTGATTGATGACATCACCGTCATAAGACGAATGATTGTAAGTCAAGGACTACCTGAATATCCCATGTGCAATAAGCCAGCTTAATAATAACGAATTTACTTATCCTGTAGTCTACCTATATCCTTGCAAAACTATGGAGTACACCAATACCACTCATGAGCCATTCACAGTCAGTAGGATGGACTATCAGTTCCTAGATTGAATCTGAAACTTCAGATTGTAAGATAATGCTAAATCATATAGCATTCTGATTTTATAAGTGAAAAGCCAAAATAATTTCACATGATGAATCTGGTTGACTGTGTATTATATTGAAATTTCGTAGAATATACACCACATGTAAAATAAAATAGCACTCAGATTTTAAACAAATATATATAAAATTTAAAATATTTGAAACTGTTCTATGAAAAGCACTTGTGCAATGCCTCTGTTATTATTTTTACTCTTTATGTATTACTTTATCTTAACAAGGAATCTCTTACTTGAGTTTGAAACTTTTATTTGTTATAAATTTCATATTAAATTAGATCTTTCATGTTGGGATCTTTGTAAACTGGGTTCACCTGTAATTAAATATATAATTTAAAAAATTTAATAATAAATTTTTATGCAATTTCAGATCCAGATAATTTGCTTTCACCACAAAAAATCTACTATTTGCCTTGGTGTCCTGATAAACCCTTAATTGTGCCCTGTATGCCAACAAACTCAATGGTTAATATCACACTATGGGCAAATGGACAAACAACTGGCTTTATGATCCATGTTAATAATATAACTCATTTCAACCCATTTGAAGGATTTGCTGTATTTGTTAATCACATGATTAATACTATTGAATGTATTGGAGAATTAAATAATATAATATCATCACCACAAATATTTACGGTACATCATAGTAAGTTGCCTAATATTGCTTTGAATGAATATTATTTTTTATTGAAATATATTTTAGTTTAATTCAAACTTCATTAATTTTTCATAGTTTAAACTTTTTTAATAAATTAATGATTTTTATAACTTGAAAAGATAAATATCATTAATTCATTAATTTAATTGTCAATGTAAATAGAATGATAATAAACTTGTTCAAGATAACTCTATATTGGAATAAATTTTTATTTCCTCAGAACATTTATAGCCTTTAACATAAAGCTATTATTAGCTGGATAAACATAGTACCTGTATTACAGTATATTAGCTGACAATCACCTTATATTAAAAGTTAAAAATATTCTTGGTGAAATAAAAATATATAAACTTAAAAACTAAGTAAAATTCTTTATTAACAGAAATATTTTTGCAAGACATTCACCTTTTCAGCTACTCTGATGATATAAAGTTTTTAACAATACTATTAAACTGCTTCAACTAAGACTACTTAAATAAATGAAAACACAGCACTTATTGCAGTAAAGTATTTGATACTTTACTGCAAGAAGTGCTGTGTTTTCATTTATTTAAGTATAAAGTCTTTGTAGATTATATTTAAAGTAAAACAAAAATGAATTCTATTCTGTCATTAGACACCTGTTATCAAAGCAACCTGTACATTCTAAGCAATTTTCCTTAATATGTAGTATATAAGCATCTAAAATTAAAATTCAAAAAGATGTATTTAATATATTTTTTATAATAAAAAAAATCTTTTTTTAAATCAGAAAGAGAAAAAAACAGGTAAATTCACAAGTTTGTAACTTTTCTGAAAATTATAATAGTTTTATTAAACAATAGACTCACACAAGCACTTTTTAGCAGTAGACACAGTTAAAAGTTTTATTTCATTTTGCAAAGTACTTTCGGCTAACTGCCATCTTCAGTGCAACTTACAAAAGTAAACAAACACACTTCAAACCTTACTGACCATTACAGAAGCTTAATTCTAAGAAATGAACAACATGTTAAATTCACATAATAATGTATAAATCTGTCATCTTATAATAAAAGTATATTAAATAATTATCCTAATGAGTAAACTAAATTATCATAATTTTTTTTTTTTATAAACATACGTGTATGGTTGACTTACAAAAATAAACTAAACCTGTTTATTGCGTAACTCCACGCATTAGATATATCCTCGGATTTTTTATCATTAATTATCTTTAAATATTTATCTTTTTTTAGAATTTCTGTTGTCTCTGCTAGAAATTTATTCTCATTTCTGTCAACCTTTCTAATTATTTTTGACTCCTCCCATTTAATGTCTGTATTGGACTCATAGAATTTTTTATCTAGCGCAGTCTTCATATTTCTGGTCTTAATATCATACTTATGTTCCTTAATTCTCTCATCTAAGCACCTTTCGGTGACACCTATATAAAACTTTTTCTTCCTCACTGCCGTTGGGGTTCATTGAGATTTGGTACACACCGGATTTGCTTCTCTCTTGTTTTTTTGTCTTTATCATTCTTGAGTAACTCAAAGACAGTTGGTTCTCTTCTGGTTACTAAGTTTTTCTTAGTCTTTTTTGCATATTTCCTAACAATCCTATGCTTTATTAAATTAACCAAACGAATCTAGCCAAACTCCCCCTGGTGGATAAAGTCTATATTAAATTTTCTAAACGATTATATTTTAATTTTAAGCTATGGTGCCACGGTGACACCTATATAAAACTTTTTCTTCCTCACTGCCGTTGGGGTTCATTGAGATTTGGTACACACCGGATTTGCTTCTCTCTTGTTTTTTTGTCTTTATCTTATCGGACTGTTGTGAAGTATGCCCAGAAGTATTACTATTTCGTGTATTACAGACAATGGATCTATTAATATTAGACACAAACGTTTCGTCATACCCATGTAGAATCGCTTGGCTAACTATGGTGTTGTAATCAGTTTGTTTACTAGAGTCGTCCAAACAATGTGTGTGTATTCTCTGCAAATGAAAGTGGATGGCGGAAACTTTATAGCTAAGTGGGTCATTAGACCATCTCGGAATAAAAACAGGTGTGTAGGTGGGTTTCCTGAAGACAGAGGTATGGAAGCACTTATTAGAAACAGTAATGTCAAAGCCCAAGAAATGTACAGTCTATTCAGCACTCTATGCTTAAGTAGGCAACGCCAGCAGTTTTTCAGAAGACCATTACATTGCTCAATGATACTTCTGGCTTCACTGTGCTTCTTATTATATGCTAAATGAGAAGAAGCATGCTGATCAAGAAGTGGAGTCATTAACCATGGCTCCAAAGGATAGCCACTGTCTCCTAAAAAAGTATTAAAATATTAATTATTTAAAAACTTGGTTTAAAGTTTCTTAAATTATGCAAAAATAATAGCATTTGACTTATATACATAAAGGCATGTTTATATCAAAATGCATACATATGTATGCATTTTGGTATAAACTGCATACACTGCATACAAGCTATGTGAAGTATACCAAAATGCATACACATGTATGCATTTTGGTTTATTCTTCACATAGCTTGTATATTGATATATATTGCAAGATTCTTAGAATAACTTCATACTTACCCAAAAGCCAAGTATGTGAATTCTGGTTCACTTCATGCCATCTCTCAAGTGCTTTTCTTACATTTGAATTTTTCCAAATAAAGGAATCATGCACTGAACCTGGGAAACGAGCATTTACATTTAAAATTCACATGTTTGCATCACATATCTGAAAAAGTATAAAAATAGGAATATATTATTTGATTAATACTGATTATCTGTTCAATATTTTCTTTTAAGATTAATATTTCAATCATTGTTAGAGGCAATTACTATATTTTATGAATTTTTGGTGCTAATCCCAATTAATGTTATCAATTTTAATAACATATTAAAATTAATACTACAAGATAATTATTACTGAATTAATAATTTACTAATTTGAAGTATTTAGAGTATGATGATAATATGACCCTTATTTATGTTAAAAAAAATTTTAAATATGCAATATAACTAAAAGGAACTGAATGCAAATCACTATTTTTAACATCATATTCAATGTTAAAAATAATGATTTAGATTCAGTTCTGTTGCTGAGTGGGATATACAATCACAAAAGTACTAACCAACTGCACATTGAGAGAATGATATCCTTTTCTGTTTATGTACTGATGTTCTGGATAAATAGGGTCCTCAGTGGGTGGTGCTATTATTGCCACATGAGTGCAATCAATTGCCCCTATGACTCCAGGAAATGCATATTTTTCATAAAATCTAATAATAATGAATTAAAATGTTAATTAATTATTAGATTTTAATTATTTTATAGATACTTTAAATTATTTTTTTTAATTCATTGATACTCACTGTTGTTTCAATTCTGTAAGATCCCTTAAATTAAGAGGAAATGTAACCCATTTTTTCAACATGTGTTTTGCAATAGCATTAGACACACTTCTGATAGACCGGCTTACGGATTTCTGACTAATGGACAATGTGAAATCTTGGCCAATTCCTAGTTGGTAAGATCCACATGCAAAAAAACGATGAGCAGTCAAGACCTATTAAATTAGAACAAATTAATGAAAATATAGCCAAATAAGAATTTAAAATTTAACTGTGCAGAATAATATTTTAAAATATATATATACATAAACATACATAAAATACTTAAAATTTTATACTATCAATTAAACAGAATGAGAAATAGTTTTTTCATTCAATCATTGATCAAGGAAGTGATATTGTAATTCTTATGATAAAACATTTTACATGGCGTGACCTCTTTGTCCTATTTGTGCTGAGATTTTACTTTGAATCTGCCACTCTCAATGTATAGAGTTACCATTGTCTTCAAGTTCAAAATGAGAAACAGTTTTTTCATTCAATCATTGATCAAGGAAATGATATTGTAATTCTTATAATAAAATATTTTACATGGCGTGATCTCTTTATTCTATTTGTGCTAAGATTTTACTTTGAATCTGCCACTCTCAATGTATAGAGTTAACATTGTCTTCAAGTTCAATACAAATGCTATAATTATTTTTAATTTTAATTAAATTAAATTTAACAAACTGAATAAATTGATATTCCATATAACTGGGAATTCTAACTCAACTTTTATACTGTAGTAATCATTGAGGCAGGTAGTGTAAAATAAGTACTGTAAAGACTAAATATCTTACTAAATAGTTTATAAAACAGTAAATAAGATTAAACTTACTGTTAGAGTAAAATAAGTACTGTAAAGACTAATTATCTTACTAAATGGTTTATAAAAAAAGCAAATAAGATTAAACTTACTCTTGTTTGCACACTAAGTGCAGATTGACGAGATGGTTTTGTCAGAAGTGGACATAGATCATCTATAAGATTTTTCGCTACAGTCTTCGAAAGCCTAAACAATCGACAAAAATGGTCCTCGGGAATATCAAATTGCTACAGTTTTCGAAAGCCTAAATAATCGACAAAAATGGTCCTCGGGAATATCAAAAGCATCCACTCTTGTTCAAATTATTCTCTGTCGTCTTAGAGAACGTCGTTCTTCAATTTCTAAGCCTTCAATAACCGAAAGAGTAAAACATTTGTCCGCCATTATAGCTGAAAATTTCAGACACGTAGGGATTTCGCCGACTCTGGAAGATGTGTGTTTATAACACGTGTGGCGAAATGGTAACATGCACAAAAATTTACATGTTGAAGTTCGAGACTACCGTTTCCTTCTCGCTACACGTTTTTGTACCACGTGATCTCTTCAACACGTATCGTGTTTCAACACGTAAAACTCGAGACTAGGGCCCCAGGCCAATTGTGGAGAAATGATTAGCTCCGACATATAATTTGAAAAGAACGATTGCAAATTGGGCAAACAGAACATTGGGTGAAACACAGGATTCAACTAAAGTAATAGCATCAGTACTAGATAGACTACAAGCAGGCATCCACCCTTGTTCGAAATACTCTCTGTCGTCTTAGAGAACGTCATTCTTTAATTTCTAAGCCTTCAATAACTGAAAGAGTAAAACATTCATCTGCCATTATAGCTGAAAATTTCAGTCATATAGAAATTTCGCCGACTCTGGAAGACGTGTGTTGATAACACGTGTGGCGAAATGGTAACACGCACAAAAATTTACGTGTTGAAGTTCGAGACTATCGTTTCCTTCTTGCTACACGTTTTTGTACCACATGATCTCCTCAACACGTATCGTGTTACAACATGTAAAACTCGAGACTAGGGCCCTAGGTGGCAAATGTTCCTGATTATTTCCTTACAAAACTTGGAACGTAGAGAAACATTTGCCACCTGTTGTGTTACAATTCGTACTTCACCTTCCAAGGGAAGTTCTATATACAGAGGAGGGGGTTTCAATCGGTAGCCCGCTTTCATTCCAACAACCAAGAGCTAATAAATTGTGTGTTGTATATAAAATAGTGTATTTTGTAATTTAATGTGTTATACAATAATAAAACACATATAATAAAGTAAATAATATAGTGTATCTCTCTCACCTCACCCGTGTTAGGGAAGTGGGATGGGGACTGATAATGAATTAATCTATTTTACATAGTCTTATATGGAGGATGGGACTGATAATGAATTAATCTATTTTACATAGTCTTATATGGGAAATAGACCGATAACGAATTAATCTATTTTACATAGTCTTATATGGGAAATAGTGTTCCCGCAATTCGACAGTTTCTCAATTCGACATTACTTCGGCGACGGTTAGTGTCGAATTGCAAGTCCACAATTCATATTCGACATTACTTCGGCGATGGATTAATGTCAAATTATGAGACACCACTGTATTATATTTTATTTGTTAATTTGTTCCTTTGTTTTTTAATTAAAATTTTATAGACACATTCTAGTTACAAACATTCTAATTACAAACATTCTAATTACTAATGTTCATACTTATGAATGTGAAATTTCATTTTCAAATTTCACAAAATTTAAAAAACTCTTCAATAGTTTTAAATAATATGATAGGAAAATGCTCTAGGAACCAATATAATGTAAAATTACAAAATTAGTTAACATATTAATGGCAATATTTCAAGATAACATTTCAATTACATCAAAAACTCCTTACTTTATATTCAGAATTTTTTATTAAAATCTGTGAAATAAGAAACTTTTAATTGTTCCAATTGTGAAAAGTTATAAAGTTATTTTATATAAAAAAAATATAAAGTTATTTTAGTACTTTTGAAGCAATAATAAAAGCAGTATCTGAGTTATGAATAACCTGATTTACAAACAAAACTTATGTAAGAATTATATTCATAACTATAAGAGAGTCTGTATCCTGTTTTTCAAAAATCAACCAAACAATCCTCAATGAAATATTTTTGAATTAAACTGCAATTTTGATAATCTGCTAGAAGTCATTTGGCTTGCAAAATAATTTTTTATGATGAAGTTTCTTATTTTTATATATTATATTAAGTTATTCTATTTTTATGATAGAAAAATCTATTTATTTATCTTTCTTATTAATGATATTGAGAATATTACCTGTAAATGTTTTCAATGTAAAAATATTTAATTAAAGGCAATTCTTTCCTAACTATGATTTTATAATTATATTGTTTATATTCATTTTTATATTAAGAATGTATTTCTATAAAAATTACTATAACAAATATTTTCAGATAAAATTATTAGATAATCTAATAATTGTTTTGAAAACTACAACAAATAATCTAATAAAAGAAAAGACAATAGGGTTGTTAACTGTAGAAATATATGCAAGAGAAGTTATTGAAAAATTACTGAAAATAGGTTGTGATAATCCTCAATCATTTGAATGGCTTAGTCAACTAAGATTTTATTATGAGAAAGAAACTGATACCTGTATAATTAAACAAATCAATGCAATATTTAAATATCAGTATGAATATCATGGAAACTACAACCATATTATTATAACACCTTTGACAGAAAGGTAAGAAATTATCATAAAATACAAAATGTAAACTAGATCTGGAAACAAAGAATAATAAATAAATTCACTTAATAGGACCAAAATAAAAAAAACTTATCTTTAATAGTACTTTGAGACAAAATCTCTCTTTGCTTATAAAGAATCATCAAAAAGAATAGAGTATGCTTAATTTAAACCTCATTATCTGGTATTGCTAAATGATTATATTGATAGAATAAAAATTAAATTTCTACAAATATAAATATTGTATATATCCGTGTATAAACTGAGGATTTTTTCCAGTAAAAGATTTTAGGAAAGGGAGTCAGATTATAAGTGGGCCACTCAGAAGTTAGAAAATTTTTAGCAAGATTATAAGATTCATCAACTCAGTCGTATCATATCCTGTCAAGCCTTCACACCAACTGCATGTGCTGTCATATTTATTTTTAACAAAGATCATCATCTTACTGTTTTTTTTAATTTCTTGTTAAAAAAATGTGGATATCTATGACTGTACATAAATTAATATTTTTGTAGATATTTAATATTGAATACTGTACAGGTACAATCAAAAATATATGAAGTTATTCATTGTATCTTCTTTAAACTAATTGCATATTTGATGTAATAACTGGATGCACCATATTTATTTCTAAATATGCTTAATTCGTCTTGATTATATTATTAAAAATATGCAGATGTATGTAAATGTTCATATTTAAATAAATTCGAAAATATTAATTTGCTTCATAAATAAGATTGCTAATGTCTAGATCCAGAGCCAGCGATAAAAATTTTGCTGGTTATCCTATACAATAACTTACTTTTCTATTCCACCCCATCCTCAAATTAACACTTAATATTTTAATAATAATTATGTTAAGGAAGTTTCAATATGTCTGACTATTAATTTTAATTAGCATCATTAAAAATAATTTACAAATTAATGAAAGAATAATCATCAGATAAACTATTTATTTTTTACAAAAATGAAAGGCAATTACAAGAAATAAATGTATTTATATAAACTTACATTATTTATATGTATGTAATGCTTATCACATGTAGAATGAAGAACTATAAAATCACAAACATTTAATTATTAACATATATTTTAGTTTTTAGCACAAACCTTCATATTATTTGCACTTATATTGTTTGAAATGAATATCTATTGTATAAAAAGAAATTTTTTTTTTTTTTGCCTTCATTTGCAAAATCACAAATTAGGTCATTGCAGTCCAATTTTTGGCTGATTTCATGTTCAGTTGAAATCATGACAAGTTATCCAAACATTTAAAAAGCGAGTATTATCAAAAACTGCTCTTAAAGGTATTCAACTTGGTAAATTTTAAATACAAGCACTATAAAGCAGTCCAGGAACGATTTTTTAAATAATCTTTTTTATTTAGAGTAACGTTTTCGGCCTTATTCGGAATGCTTATTTAACAGTTGGTTGTTCAGTAGACTGTATCTGTTCTAAGAGTTGAAGAGGGCTATATAAGGCTGAAAATGTTACTCTAAATAAAAAAGATTATGTAAAGAATCGTTTCTGGACTGCTTTGTAGTGCTTGTATTTAAAATTTACATTTAAAAAGCTTCAGTTTTTAAAACTAAAGCTTTTTAAATGTTTGGATGACTTGTCATGCTTTTATATTTAAATGTTCTGGATTATATTATGATACATGTTATAAAACTCAAAACTGTGGTACAAATGACATAATTATGTTAAGGTTGGCAATATTGACTATGAGAAAAATATTTGTTTTTTAATCATGGATGAACTCATGGTTAACAATGGGTTTAGCAAATGAAGGCATGGCTGAAGGCTTTTGATTGTTGGAGTTGTTACTGCACACACCTTCTGACAAATTAGGAGCTGACATCATATATAATATAAACATTTTAGATGCAGTCTCAAGCACAATGTATTCTATATGCTGGAATTCTGCATATTCACTGCACCTGTTAATGAAAATGTGCAGAATTGTCACATATGGAGTATAGTCCATAGAATATTCCCAGGCCACATGTCGTCAACATCCATTATCGGAAAAACCAATGAACAAAATCTATTTGTGCCTGTGAGTCTCGCAATTTCAACTATTGCATAATATGAATCTTGTAGGGGTACCAACATAAAATGGACCATAGCACTTTTCAAACAGTGAACCAAAGAAAAGACAAATCGTGTGCCACCACATGGGTACTGCATAAAGAATTTTGACTTCATACTGTACTGACAGCCATATCAATAGCAACTTTGTTAACGACTTAAATGGAAATCGGCCGTCGATCCTTTCCTGGTGCTACATCCAAATCTCCACTATCTTCAAACTTTATAATAATGTTCTTTTACTTATTTTTAGACATGGGTCCTTTTCATATTCTTTTCAACAATACTCTCTCAGTGAAAATAACTAATAATGCACGGTCTTTCTTTTCCAAAACCATGATGATGATCGCAGAATGATTTGCTTGCAATCACTTACTGACAATTTATATCTAATGCGTAGTTTCGTAATTTATATGCTTTTTTTTTTGGATAAATTTCATCTTGATGTGAAAATTTGGACAATTTTATTTTTCATTGAAAATAGCAACCTCGTGGCCTAATTAGCATTTATTAGGTTTCAATATAATATCTTGATTAGAACCTACTCCAAGAGATATGATTAGGATCAATTAATTTATAACTACCCTGTACAAACCTGTATCCAAATATTGAGATAAACCAGGGCTGTAACTAGGGTGTGGTGAAAGTGCCTTTGCCACAAGCGCAGCTTGATTAGGGGTGGAAATTTTTTAATTGATTTCCGTTATTTGCGGGCAAATGACTTTTTCCGATAAATGTTTGCAGACATATCGTTATGTTTTTCTTTCATTTTATTTCTTAGAAGAGATAATTCATGGGTAGAGCAGTTAAGTTATATCCTAAACAAAGGCACCAAGTCAAGAAGGGGCACTATTTTTATTGATAAAATAAAAGTTTACAATGACTCATTGGGTTTCTGCCTCTTCAGTGAAAATTCATGGAGAGGCCTAAAGAAAAGTAATAAAAAAGGATTTGTACAAATCTATTTGCTTACAAATATTTTACAGTAGATTCAAAATCAACTCATTTTGATGAAGATATTCAGTTTCAGCATTGTTATCTTTAAATGAAAAAAATGGGAGCGCAAGTTTGACCCTTGCCACAAGTGATGCGTACCCTAGTTACGGGCTCAATGTAAAAAAAGTAATTGTGTGGACGTTTTCAGTAATTGTAATCTTTCGTAACTTCCTTTATTATATTGTACCATTTATACGTTTCGCGAATATTGTAAAATGATACATATATTTAAAAAATTTTTTTCTTAATATAACATATAATTATATAAACTTTGACAAACACAGGGCCCCCTCAAGTGCGGGGCCCGATTGAGTACAATCTGCTTAAATCCAGCACTGACAATAGGAGGTCATGAACATGATGCAAGGGTTTTTTTCAACTGTTAAGAGGGAAAGTGTTATTGCCAGTACGGTTGGGTGCACCCTGCTGATCACCACTGTGGGAGATCATGACCTTGTGTCATTGCATTCATTTCTTTCTCTCTCGTGTCTTGTCATCCATCTGAGTTGGTACTCTTATCATCCTAGTCTCCTGGAACGATATCATATCTGAGGTGGCAAGTTAAAACTTGTTATATGTTATTCATTTGTGGAATAACACACAAAGTTTATTCTTGACTGCGACATATAAAACATATCAACTGCTAGACCCACAAGTTGCTCGTGTACTTCCATCTTCACCAGGAATTTTTAAACACCAAACGGCTTCCTATCATCTGAACTCCGTGTAACAACAACTCACAGTTGTTTTTCTTTGTGCTATTAGGCACATTTTTTAAAATTATTTTAAAGGACTTGCTCTGCATATTCTTTGCTCATTTTTTGTCATTGTCATGTTTTGACTTTCATGTCAGAAGTCTTTTTTGTATTTTTGGTTTTTGCTCAATTAATCTGCTCATTATGGAGCTCATGCAGTCCCATGAACTATCAGATTCTACAAGCTTCCTTCCACTAGTGACCTGCCACACTTCTTTATGACAGGAACCTCTCACTCTTTCCTTTTACTTTCCTTTTACCTTTCACCCTTTCTGTGGCTAAATCTTATGGTTCAACCCACTTCCCTTTTTTGTTAAAATTAAAAAATTTAAGATGCACATATCATTAGTTATTATTAAATAAAAATATAGTGATATTTTTAGTCTCTAGTATTTTGTGATTGGCAGTTTGTGCAATATCAGATGGTTCTGATCATTTAGAAAATACCTATTATTTTTCAGCTGATATTGGATATCAGATTAGCATTTTTAATGATTGCATATGCTTATTGACTTTCAACTCCTGTTACTTGCAGAAAAATTTCTGTTGCATGTTTTGATTGCAATTTTTTTTATTGTTTAAACTTTGTTAAATATTTTTGTTCAGTTTCAGGAATGATGAAAAATTTTAATATATCTTTGTTATTTTCTGCTGAATAAACATTCTAATAAAATCATATTATAGAGAAACAGACTGGATATGATTTGACGTGATTGCATCCTATTTTCCATTCAGTTTTTTCTTCCATTGTATCACATTATAATGTTACAATGTTGGAAGTCTGGAATTTTGTCTGTATTGTCTTATTTTGTTTGAATAGTGATCAAGATTTGGAAAATTTTTAAAATTATAAAAGAAATTATTGATTTATTTCAATAAATATCATATTGTTCTAACACTTGAAAGTTGGAAATTGGCTTATACATGGATTTCACATTTTTATTGATTTTCAACAAAGTCTTAAGTCAGGAGGTCAGCTTATACATAAGTATATATAATATGTAAACAAATAAATAAACTTACTTTAATACAGCACTATTTGCAGTTGAGTACCCACTCTCAAAGAACTGTGAGCGAATCCAAAGTTTGATGCTGTTTTATTTTATCTTTGCAAACATCAATTATAGATAATTCAATCCTAATAAAGAAAGAACCATCCATAAAATATATCGCATTATTTCAAATACTCTCTAACCAAACATAAAATGTAAAGCTCTTTAGCAGTCAAAAACTTTATTCAGAAATGTTTTCCATGTACTTGGCACCTTCCTCAGCTACTACTACAAAACTAACCCTGTTAATTATATAATAATAATAATATTATTATTATTATTATATAAATTATTATATAATAATAATTTATATAATAATAAGACCAGGGGATTACTACATAAATAAACAAACAGCAAAATTTAAATTACCCACAAATATTAAAAAAATAATAGTTACAAAAAGCATCACTCCCGTACGGCATATCAAAACTGACTAGAGTATCTTTTAATCAGCTTTGTTGACTTTAAACAACCACTTCCATGCACTAGGGATTGTTTCCAGTTCCATAAAGTTTATCACATAACCTTTCTCTTTCTTTTTGAGGATTTCTATTGCTTCAATCATATTTCTCTTCCAGTTCTTATCAGTGGACCGAATAATTCTTGCATTTCCCCAATGCACTTTTATATCATGCAGCAGCGATCTCCGGCTAAGCACTGTCGAAAGTTTTCCATATCTGAGCTCTGTTTTATGTTCTTTAATCCTCATTTCCAAATTTCTTTCTATGTATCCAATATAAACCTCTTCCCTATCTAATTAGTGGTTCTTCAAAGGAATCTCATAGATCCCACTCCTGTCCTTATCTTCATAAAAGTCCTTATCATTCTTAATCATCCCAAAAACAGTCGGATTCCTTTTAAAATTTGAGGTACAATTGATTTAGCCTGTGAGGAAGTTAACTTTGACCTATCCTATTTTTATTTTATTATGCACTCTATTATTTATTTATCGTTATTTTCCTATATGCTAACGTATTATATTTTTGTTTAAAAGTTAACTTACTTCCACTTTCTCTGTCGTAGTTGGCAATCACGTGATACGGAGTCGGAACCCGTCTCCGGAAGAGCTATCCCAGTTACTCCAGGAAATGCATATTTTTCATAAAATCTAATAATAATGAATTAAAATGTTAATTAATTATTAGATTTTAATTATTTTATAGATACTTTAAATTATTTTTTTTAATTCATTGATACTCACTGTTGTTTCAATTCTGTAAGATCCCTTAAATTAAGAGGAAATGTAACCCATTTTTTCAACATGTGTTTTGCAATAGCATTAGACACACTTCTGATAGACCGGCTTACGGATTTCTGACTAATGGACAATGTGAAATCTTGGCCAATTCCTAGTTGGTAAGATCCACATGCAAAAAAACGATGAGCAGTCAAGACCTATTAAATTAGAACAAATTAATGAAAATATAGCCAAATAAGAATTTAAAATTTAACTGTGCAGAATAATATTTTAAAATATATATATACATAAACATACATAAAATACTTAAAATTTTATACTATCAATTAAACAGAATGAGAAATAGTTTTTTCATTCAATCATTGATCAAGGAAGTGATATTGTAATTCTTATGATAAAACATTTTACATGGCGTGACCTCTTTGTCCTATTTGTGCTGAGATTTTACTTTGAATCTGCCACTCTCAATGTATAGAGTTACCATTGTCTTCAAGTTCAATACAAATGCTATAATTATTTTTAATTTTAATTAAATTAAATTTAACAAACTGAATAAATTGATATTCCATATAACTGGGAATTCTAACTCAACTTTTATACTGTAGTAATCATTGAGGCAGGTAGTGTAAAATAAGTACTGTAAAGACTAAATATCTTACTAAATAGTTTATAAAACAGTAAATAAGATTAAACTTACTCTTGTTTGCACACTAAGTGCAGATCGACGAGATAGTTTTGTCAGAAGTGGACGTAGATCATCTATAAGATCTTTTGCTACAGTTTTCGAAAGCCTAAATAATCGACAAAAATGGTCCTCGGGAATATCAAAAGCATCCACTCTTGTTCAAATTATTCTCTGTCGTCTTAGAGAACGTCGTTCTTCAATTTCTAAGCCTTCAATAACCGAAAGAGTAAAACATTTGTCCGCCATTATAGCTGAAAATTTCAGACACGTAGGGATTTCGCCGACTCTGGAAGATGTGTGTTTATAACACGTGTGGCGAAATGGTAACATGCACAAAAATTTACATGTTGAAGTTCGAGACTACCGTTTCCTTCTCGCTACACGTTTTTGTACCACGTGATCTCTTCAACACGTATCGTGTTTCAACACGTAAAACTCGAGACTAGGGCCCCAGGCCAATTGTGGAGAAATGATTAGCTCCGACATATAATTTGAAAAGAACGATTGCAAATTGGGCAAACAGAACATTGGGTGAAACACAGGATTCAACTAAAGTAATAGCATCAGTACTAGATAGACTACAAGCTTTGCAAATGAACGAGGAGGATATTATGACCACGTATGATTACGAAGCCCTATATCCATCACTGCTATTAGAGCCAGTATGTCTTCATTTTTACAGATTCCTTATAGAGAATGTACCAACAGTGCAAAGCAACCCTAAACTTCTCCAAGAATTGGCACATTTAATATGCCATAATTCTTATTTTAGATTTATAGAGATGGTGTATAAGCAAGTGCTTGGGGTACTAATAGGTAGCTCGATAGCAGGTACACTGGCAGAGATAATATTAAGGGTAGTAGAAAATCAGAAGCTTTGTGCATTTCAGCCTAGTATAAAGCTATTTGTGAGATATGTAGATGATGTAATGGTAATATGGAAGAATGAGGAGAAGATAGAAAAGCTAGCAAAGGAATTTACTGTGAAGCAGTATGGACTTAGGCTAAAAATAGACCAAAGAAGCACCACGGAACTGCACTACCTAGACTTGAAAATAGTCATACAAGAAGCAAGAATAAGAACCAGTGTCTATAGAAAGCCGTCATACAGACCAATTTTAATCCCGAATTGGTCCAACGACCTGATAAATTATAAAAAAGCAGCTGTTCAGAAGTATGTATAGGAGAGCATTAGAATACTGTAGACAAGAAGAGGATTTAAATAAGGAATTGAAGTATATACTCGAAATAGGATTAAAGCATTGGTATAGAAAGGCTTTTCTAATGAAGATTCTAAATGAGACTAAAAGGAAGTTAGTAAGATACAAGGAGGAAAATATGGAGAGAACCAGAAGTAGTGAGCAAAGATTTATTCCAATACCATATCACATGAGGGATATAAGGATGATAAGAAACTTAGCAAAAAAGAAAAAAAACTAAGTCTGGCGCCAAGAAGAGCCCCAACATTATTTAATTTATTACAAAATGACAAAGACCCATTGAAGCAAATGGAACGCAGAAGAGTATATAGGATTCCCATTAAGGACATAAAAAAACAGGTGAAGAATCAGCATATGTTGGGGTCACCACAAGAACGATAGCTAAGAGACTAGAGGAGCAGAAGAATGATATCGCTAAAGGTAGACTAACTACATCGTTAGCTATGGAGGCCTATGACAAAGATTTAAGCGCACAGTGGGATTAAACCAAGATAATAAAACAGATCCTGCCATGGATGCAGCTGATTATAACAAAGTCAATAGAAATAATGAGAAGAAAATCTGCAGAAAATCTAATTAACAATAAGATAGCATGGGAACCACCGCAGGCGTGGAAGTATGCATTGAAAAAGAACAAATATGAGCTGAATGAAGGGAGAAAGGAAAGGACCGGAAGCTGAGAAGGAAATAAAACCTAAAGGTGGTTATATATAGTAATATAAGGAATTAAGAACTGTGTACATTAAAACTGGACAATATGTTTAGAAGGAAAACTGATTAAGCGTATGAACTGTACATATGGTAATTTATACATAAAAAATGTTTGCAAAATTAGTTATTAGTTTAATTTTTTAATATTGTTAGTAATTTTTAAAAGTGCTTTTGGCTTCTTATGTAATATTTTTGTTCCAACAAATTCAAAATTTTTTGTAAAGAATGCAAATGTTCTAAGAATGTTTTGTTGAGATGAAATGTTCAAAATTGTTGTAGAATAATGTATCTGAAAAGGATGTAAATAAACACCTAAAACGTTATTGCATTTTAAAAAAATAAATATATTTTTTAATCTTAACTGCAAAGAGAGCTGATATTAAGCCTAATTAAGTATAAAAGAAAGATGTGGGTTTTTGATTCCTCATAACTTGAACTTATTTTTTATAATGAATAATTTTCCTTAAATTGTACACACAATCTATAGTAAATGTCACATATTGTCAAATGTCTCAATTCAATAGAAGAATTGCCATTGTAGTTCTCACTGCTGATTAAACATTGCCAATCTTATATTGAAATATCCAATACTTCTCATACAGTGAAAAATGAAAATTAATTTCAGTTGTTGACTTACCCATTTGTATGTATTAATACAGTGTTTCCAAACTGTAGGGCACGCCCCACTAGGGGGGCAGGAGTCTATTCCAAGGGGAGCATGGAAGAATTAAAAAAAATATATAATTTTTGAGACAAACAAATAAAAAATAAATTCAAATTGGATGTCAAGAAAAAATTAATCAGAAAGGGGTTATAAATATAGTACAAATATTCATGTACCCAGAAACTTTCTGCAGTAGCTTTTTTAAAGACAAAATAACAATCTCGTTTAGTGATTAAAAAGAATTATGAGTAGCAGTATCTTCCATGACACCTGATTTGAGAATTTGTGTTGAAAAACAAGCCTATCCATTGCATTAAATATTATGTTGCATTAAGCATATGTTCTATTTTTCGTTTTTTTGTAAGATTTGTTTAATTGTATTAAAAATTTCACTACTATAATAAATATGTATATATTTATGTATAAGAACTTTATTTATACAGAATATGATATATTGTTTTGTAGTATTAAACTGTGAATAGAAAGTATTTATAAAATTAGACTGTTATGGAATGAGAAGGGTGTACCAAGTTTTTATGAAAAAAGGGGGTACAGACACACAAATTTTGGAAACCACTATATTAATATATTAGAATTTACTTTTTTAAAATATTATTTTTGTAGGTTAATTGTTTAGAACCTCATCCAACAAGTCCATTTCTTGCCACTAGTGGTTTAGATGATGATATAAAAATCTGGGTACCATCATGTGAGCATCCCCCTGATCTTTCAAGCATAAAAGCAGTAAGTATTTACTAGAAAATTTATTTGCCAATATATAATATTTATATTATTATTTTTTCAATATTGAAATATTATTTAATAAGTATTTATAAAATTAGATTTTATTCCCATCAAAATAAATATATTTTTAATTAAATATCCTATATACTAGCCTATATAAGCTCACCCCTTATTTCAGAGTTTGAAAGCCGGTAAAAATTCAAAACCTTTGTATAAGCTGACCCTCAACTTTTAAATGTTAGAACAATATGGTATCAGATAATTTTATTAAAGAATAAGCATATGAGTCAGCTGGATGGCAAAGTAAGTTGCTTTACCATCTTTAGGAACCGAATTCAGTTGTGAGTTCCATATCTCTATTTTTCAGGAGGGACCAGATCTGACTTGTTAATTAAAATACTAATAATAAACTTTAAAGTTTTAATAATAAACTTTTAAGTCTAAACTTAAGAAATAATAGCTAAATAGATTCTAATGCTGCCTAAAAATCTTAATTTCCCATTATAATGGAATTTTAATAATTCAGAGATGGTGCTAACATTTTGGACTAATGTTAGCATCATCTCTGAATTGAGATTAAATTAATAATTAAACTAAAAATGGCATCATCTAAGAATAAATAATTGAAAAATAGTTTTTAATTAATTTTTCTGAAGAAAAAGCTTGCTTTGTCAAGGATCAAACCAGGGATCTTTGAGTTACCATCCCAATGTTATAACTGCTAGAGCCAGTGTTTTCCAAACTAGTCTATTGCAAGTGGGCATGCAAGAATTAACAAAAACATCATTTTTGAGACAAACAAATAAAAAATAAATTAAAATTGTTGTTGAAAAAAACGAATCAACAAAAGGGTTATAAATACATATATTCATATACCCAGAAACTTTGCTATAGCTGTTTTAAAGCAAAATATCAATCTCATTTAATGATTGAAAAAGAATTGTGAGTAGCGATACTTTCAATGACACTGATTTAAGAGAATGTGCTGAAAAATAAGCCTACTCATTGCATTAAATATTATGTTGTATTAAACATGTATTCTATTTTTTTTTTTTTTTTTATAAGATTTGTTTAATTGTATTAAAAATTATTACACTATAATAAATACCGGTATATATTTTTTTATGTATAAGAATTTTATTTATACAAAATATGGTATATTGTTTTGTAGTATTAAATTCTAAACAAAAAATATTTATAAAATTAAATTATGAAAATGAGGGGATATACCAATTTTTTATGAAAAGGGGGGTGCAAACACAGAGGGCCGATTGTTTAAACGTGTTCTAGACCTCGGCCACGGTCTGAACCATGTTTTATAAAATTTGCATTGCATAAACGAAGTGTCTTAGCAGAGGCGGATCAGATGAGGTCTAGAAAACCGGTTTCTAAAGTATATTTCTAGACCAGCAACTAGCCAGGTTTAGAATCTAGACCGTGTCTTCTTGCGCATGTGTTAAATTTTCATAGTTTGTAGAATTCTCCATATTTAATTTGAATTATTATTGAGTGAAATATTATTTAAAGAATATATTAAATGTTTTAAGTGTAATTTAAAGCGTTCTTCGTTTCTTCACTTCGAACTTCGGCCATATTATTGGCGTCATCGATAGAGCCCGAGATACTGATTGGCTGAAAATTTTCAAATGCCAGGGGCACGTAGGAACTGTAGTAAGAGCCAAGTTTTAGTCGTTGACCGGTATAGTCAAGGTATCTTTGCAATGCTTTTAAAACTGCGATTTATCTGAACCCCGTCTAGAAGCGGTTTTTGCTGTAAACCGTGGACGATAGAAACTCCGTTTAAACAATCGGCCCAGAAAGTTTGGAAATCACTATGCTAGACCATTAAGGACACCTGGCAGATTGATTATTCAGATATATAGATGTAGGAAGGGGGAGCTTTCTCAGCCCTAGCATTCTTCAGATATTATTATTATTTAAAATTTCTTCAATCATAGACATTGAAACTACACTGATAGAAATTTTCCCAACCAAACTTATCCAGCCACAGGCCCTTTAAGATATTAGCCAAGCAACATTTGTCCAGTATAGTATAAACCCTGAAAGTGCCTGGTTCACTCCTGGGCCAAGATAAGTTTTTTTTCAGATAAATAAATAAAAATTATAGTTCAATTATTAATTCTTAGATGGCACCATTTTTAGTTTAATTATTAATTTATTTCTTAATTCAGAAATAATGATAACATTAGTCCAAATTATTTGAAATATTAAAATTTCCATTATATTCTAAGGATTTTAGGCAATATTAGCATCTAATCTAATAAATACATAAAATACATACACATGATAAATAATGAAAGTAGGAAAAAAAATATATATGTAAATATACAGCATGCATTTTCTCTTATCCCTGTGTTATAGCTCTATCTGTTTCAATTGGTTGAATTTTTTTATACATCAAGGAAAAGCTATGTAAGTATGTATCTTTTCATTTCATTCTCATTTCTTTCTTCATCTTTTCAAGGAGTACACCCTCTATCTCAGCTACCCCATGGGAAAAAATAATATATGCCCAAAATGTAAACATTGTGAAAATATGACTTTTGTAAAAATGCATGGCTTTATAAGTAAATAATGAAAAAACAATGTTTGATTTATAGGTATAACCTGTAATAGTTTAATTAACAGATGTATCTATTTGTGCATACACATTGACTGTAACTGAAATAATTACATATTTATGCAGATATTGCATTTTGCCATGTAAAGGAAAATAGCAATCTATGTTCTGCCACTAATATCAAGTAGAAATATAGTATATGCATAAACTGATTTTTGAAAATCCACACTTTAATGAAAATGTACAAAACTATCAAATGTATCGAAAAGTATCAAAATATAGTAATTGAACCTGAGGTTTGCATTAATTATCCAAAATATATTGTGACATTGTGTTAATATTTGTGCTTACCACGATTGAAATTTTTCATTATAAAACCAAATATATTCTGATGTTTTAAAGGAATACTTTAATTGAATTACTCCGTGTTGTTATTGAGATCAGTCGAAGTCTCCAATTCTGTCTCCAACATTTGTCAGTCTCTCAGTTTTGGCATTTTCTCTGCCAAACTTCTATGAGCTACCACTTTTTGGTAGTATTTAAGTGATGGAAGGCTCTGTTCTTGTGAAACTTTTTTATAAGAAGTTCAACAGCTTCATTTCATCATCAGAAGCAGTCTTGTACTTAATGATCCTGCTTTCTTTCTCAAATTTCACCTGAGCAACATATCCTAGTAGAAATGATTCTTCATCAAGCTGGGTTTGCTTAGGGAATCTTTTCTTTTTCAAAGATCATTGTCAGAAATCTTGAACTTTAAGTACTTCCACCTTTCTTCTTGAGTGTTTTATAACTTCCATCAAGTCTGGGAAATTAATTGTACATATTTTGCTGTCTCCTGATTGCTTGCTCTATGTTTCTGTGGAATGCATCTATTTACTAAAATAAATTTAATCATACTTTAATGCACTATCAGCAGTAGAGACACCATAACTTAAAAAAAAAATTTTTAATTATAACAAACATTTTCGACTAATTAAAGCCATCTTCAGAATGTTTATAGAATACAAAGGTAAAATAATAAAACTAATAAAACTGCTTTACTTCTATTAACTAAGTTTAAATGTTCTTCTTGTATGTACAGTTGGTTCCAAAACTGAACATCTTCTGCTAGGTGTTCATCTAAGCAGATGTTCAGTTTTCTTTAGAATACTTAAAAACTAATGAGATTAATTGGTTCATGTGTGAATTACGATCTGCAGAACTTTGAATGATTCCATTTATTTTATCTAAGTAACAGGGTTAGGAAGGCTTAATGACAGATGTTCAATCATTTTGTCTGAAAGCTGATATTGAGCATTTATTAGAAAAGTTTTAATTTATTTGCAAATTAATTTATGTTGTTATTAATTTAGACAAAATGCAGTATTATATTGTCATAACTACATGAATAATTAAGAGATAAGTTATCAAAGTACTTGCAATAACATAACGGCAACTATGCGAATTATTTTATTTCATTGTTTTCAATTCATAACAATGTAACATTTGTAATATATTTTATAAATTTAATATATATAGATAATTTATAATTCTTTTATACAGATAAATACTAGTTCTCCAATAAAAAGCCAAAAGAGAGAGAGTGTGACATCAAAATTTGCACATTATTTCTATATTAAAAACTATACAATTGGCCGGAAAATATGTTTCCTTTGAAAATGCATATTTTTTGCTCTTTCAGCAATTTAATAAAATTAAAAACTGTTCCAACCAATTTTCATTGATAAAGTGTTTTAATATCCATTGATTGTAATAAAAGCAAGCGATGTTTATTTTGTTTTCATGACAACTTTTAACACTTTTTTGTTGTATTATATGAATCCAAGATTAAGATTTCATTTTATTTGGTGTCTGCTGTATACAGTATATCTTAAAATGTGTTATTTTTAAAGCAATATACAGTAGAGCATCAATTATCCAAACTAATTGAGACCAAGGATAGTTCAGATAAACAATATTTTTGGATAACTGATCTGATAGAAAAATAAAAAACACAATGTAAAAAATACAAAAAAATTTCAAATACATATGTTTTATTGTTTACATAAGTTATTTTGCCTCATTTGTTTTCTAATTATTATTATTATTAAATATATTAATTAGATATATATACAGTAGTTTAAGTGTTGATTGTTTCCATATACAGTCAATGTGCATAACAGAAGCTTAGATTCTCCCACCCTACACATTATAGGGTGAGAGTATTGGCAGAGACCTGCTGTGTATCACAACTGAAAATTATGTTCAGATAAGTGACGTTCTGTTATTTATTTGTAATCTAAAGCAATTATAGTATCAAAAGAATTTGTGTCTTTCGATAGCATAATTGTTACACATTACAAATTATATTTCATAAAATATCACTACCAATTTCTTGACATGAAATCTTTTCTGAGTTTAGCCTTAAAAAAAATCACATTATATATTATTATATAAGATCGGAAGAGCG
>AYEL01036790.1:0-75709 GCA_000484575.1 Olivierus martensii
CTCTTGTCTGCCTTTGTTAGGATCCAGGTCTCACACCCATAGGTGGTAATGGGAAACACAATGGCGGTGACCAGTCTGCGCTTGGTGATGATTGATACGTCCTTACACCTCCAATTTGAGTCCATGTTGACCATTGCTGTGCGCCCAAGGGCGATTCTTTGTGTGATTTCGGGGCGCCAGTCACCATTGCAGTCTATCTTGGAGCCCAGGAAGATGAAGCTGTCGACCACCTCGATCTCCTCGTTGTTGATCTTTATATGGACTTCCTTGACAGCAGTGGTCATAATTTTTGTTTTCTTGATGTTAAACTGAAGTCCCATCTTCTCACTTTCATTTTTTAGCTTCAGGTCCTCGTTTTCCGCCAGCAATGTCGTGTCGTCAGCAAACCTGAGGTTGCTTATTGTCTGACCTCAAATCTTCACCCCACTTCAGATTCCTCCAGTTATAAATAAATATATATATAATATATGCATCCATATTCCTCAGTGATTTAAAGTACATGTAATGCAATACAGATACGTTTTGAGAGAGAAAAATATATATGTTTATAGTTTTGATATTTTTTTTTGGTTCATTATAATTATTCCCATTGATTTTTTAGTTTCATTAGTGCGGTTTTGATATATGCGGTGTATTGCAAGGATTTATTAACCGCATTAATCAAGGGTTTCCTGTATTATCTATATTCTTCAGAAATCTCAGAAAAAAAAAACTCCAACTTTTTAAATTTTTTTTTTAAGTTGGAAAACAACTAATCATTGATTTGTAATAAAATTTTATTTCAAATTAATTTCTTTAATTAAAATTTTTTTAAATGTAACGATTCCTTTCTGAAATGATATAAAACTTTATAAAATATTTCTAATGATAAAAAGTTCAAGTTTTTAAATATATTATGCCGAATTTAATGAATAACCTTCTGAATAAACTTATGACGTAATTTGATTTTATAAAAATTGCATTATTTTAATTAAGAAAAATTATCTTCCTAAAGAAAAATAATTTTGAAATTTCTATAATTATTGAGACTCAGATTGATTATATATGTCTACTCGATTGGGCTACTGCATCCAATTTCCAATTCTCAAATGGTATTTTTCGGTTTGGTTGTTTCCAGAAAATTGTTTCCTTGAGTTTTATGAGCCAAGTTTAAACGGACCAACTGCCATTTCTATATAGTAAGCGAATATGCAAAAATTTGGATTCATCCTCTATAAGTCTGTGTTATATATATAGAAACAGATATGATATAGTTAGTGATACATATTAAAGAATATTAAAATAATCTCAAAATTATTATAAATACTGTAGGTGAAAATAAATTTGTATTAATTTTAAAATTTAAATTAATATATAAAACAGTACAATGTCTGCAATTTATGAAAATGTCCCTCTAGTTTTTTTTTTTTTTGTTGTTTGTTTGTTTAAAGGAAGAATATAAATTTTATTACTCATTATTTATAGAATAAACAGTCTGTTGATTATCAAAAAAATAATTCATTCATTAATAATGAGTGAAATAATCAAATAAAAATTATCTTTTTAGATTTTCTGAATTAATAATAATAATTTCACTAGAAAAATATTACTAGTGGGCAATATTTTTAAAAAATTGGAAACATTTTTAGTTAAATACAATTTTATATTTCTTTAATTTAATAAAATTTTAAATAATAATGAATTAATGTTACATAAAATGTTTGTTATGGAATGCATCTGCACTCATATGAGTATAGCCTTTTGTTAAGTATATTACAGTAATGCTGTCTGGCCCATCAGACTGGTTTACTATGTTCACAAGTGCAGTATACATAATCCAATTTTTATTTTGCACTGAACAGTTATTAGTCTGAAAAAATGAAATGTTTTACATCTCATTCCTTCTCGACAACCACATATAAAGCATCAATGATGGAATCTGCTGTTCAGCACTGTATGGCTTCGTGCCAAAGTGAACAGTAGGCTTTATAATAATGTTTTTCTGGATTGGAACAAATGTTTTGTAGAAAACAACAAGCTTGCTTAAGAAGAATGCCTCATCTAAGGATGCATTCTTCTTAAGCAAACTTGCAAGAAAGTAGCAAGACTTTTTGAAGGTCCATGGAATATACTGTTGTGTCTGTTTCATGGATCTCCTTGTCTTGCTCATAATTCGGTTTGGCATTCTGAGCCATTTGCTCATGTTCTTCTTTTGCTTTCTTTGTCTCTTCTTCATGTTCCCATCTTGATTTTGCTTCCTTTGCAGCAACCACAAAAAGTCCAAGCAATCTCCATATTTGTAGATCTTGGGCATGTGGAGTGATACATTCATGTCCACAAGAATCTTTCTATAGGGTTGTTCAGAAAGTAATTTCGTTTTTTTCATGAAAATGAATGACATTTTTTTAATAGTATATATTTTATTTAATTATATATCGACCATTTTGGTCCATTACATTTTGCCATCTTTCTAATAGTAGCATGATTCCATGCTCATAGAGTTTCTGATCTTTGCTTGCAAAAAACTGAACCAAGTGATTTTTGACATCGACCAAGTGTTTTGCCATCTAAAGAATTCTGTAAAGACCAGAATAAGTAGAGTGTTTTGCCATCTAAAGAATTCTGTAAAGACCAGAATAAATAATAATCGCCATCGTGTTTTGCCATCTAAAGAGTTCTGTAAAGACCAGAATAAGTAATAATCAAAGGGTGCCAGATATGGTGAATATGGTGGATGTAGTAACATCCCATCCAAGCTGTCTGGCGAGTCATCAAACTTGTATGAAGTCTAGTGTTATCATGGTGAAACACTATGCCTTTTCTGTTAATCAGTTCTGTCCTCTTCTGTTTGATGGAATCACTCAATTTGTCCAATTGGTGGTAGTACACTTCCAAATTAATTGTGGAATTGTCTGGTAGAAGCTCAAAAGAATAATTCCCTTGAAAATCCCACCAAAGAAAGAGCATCACTTTTTTTTTTATGAATATTTGCTTTCGAAGTGCTTTGAGGTGGCTCATCTCTTCTGCTCCATAATCGCTTGCATCCTATTATTATTTTATTATACTCTTCATTATAATTTCTTATTTTTATTATTATTTAAAATATTATGTTAACTCATATTTCACGTCCTCCATCTCATCAGTTAAAAATTATGAGTTACGGACCAGAAGTCCGCCTCCCAACGAACTCTCTCAGCTTGTGACATCATCTACTCTAAGTATTTCCACTGATCTGATGTGAGAATAAAAGAATGATCTTGTATCGATGTTTAAATTTGGAACATAGTTAATTGTAAAGAGGATGACATGAATTGATTACTCTGTAAACTAAGAGATTTGAACTTGTTGCATGACTTTTATGTAAATGAGACAAGCTTGGGACTGTGAGAGTCACTACTATAAAAATGTGTGTCAAATGATACTGAGAGGTGTGCTGTATTATGTTGAGCTGATTTGTGACTTTTGACTTTCTTGGAAGATTGACAATTGCTTGAGTTTGTATTGAAGAGTGGAGGTAGTAGATTTAATTATTATTTAAGATTATATTTAGTGCTGTTTTTGGATTTGTGATTAAATAAGTTTTATTGCTAACTTGTTTTGTGTTTTATTATTGTTTAAATAAAGCTTTTTTTTTTCTTTTTTGAAGTGTTTGAGTCTAATAAATTATTTATTATTATTTAACTTTACTTGTTTTGGGAATTTATTCAATTTATTAGTATTAGTTTCTATAATCTTTTTTCATTATTTATTTCTAGCACTTGTTTGATACTTCTAACAATCGTAAGTTTTTTGGTTGTTTGGTTTGTTTTATCATGTAGACAATAGATTTAGTGTTAGATATTTATTTTTGGAAATAGTAAAAAGACCTGAGCTTAGGCCAAACTTTGAATTTGCAGAATTGTAAAAGCCATTAGATTATTATTAGCTGTTCAGATGATTGCAATTTTTGAATATTCCAACTTTGCTTGGCTCATTTGCATAAAGTTGCACTATAATATCAAATTTATTAGCTTACATAGTAATCAGTTCATGTCATCCTCTTTACAATTTATTTATACCTTGAACAAAACATCGATATGAGATCATTCTTATATTCTCCCATCGGATCAGTGGTAACTTATTTAGATTAGATGATGTCAATAGCTGAGAGAACTCATTCGAAAGATGGCTGTCCATTCCGTAACATGTGATTACTAAATACTACGATGGAGAACGTGGAAAGTAAGTTAACTCTTAAACTAAAATATAATATATTAAATAATAATGAAAATAACGATAAATAATAGAGCATAATAAAATAATAAACAGCATAGGTCAGAGCTCTTCACAATTCATCAATATTTTATGCTATAATAATTATTATTATTTTATTTTATTAAAATTAACAAATAAAGTACTATTTCTTTGATTCTGATATGCTATTGATTCATTCAAGTTCTCTTTTTCTGTATTATTATTATTTTTGTTTTATCAAAGGACTATGGACTCAAAAACTATGTAAATTTTATTGTATATCTAAAATAAAAATATTGTAAAAGGCCAGTTATAAGGCAGAATTTATTTAAATTATTAACAGCACAAAATAAAAAGCACTTCCTATTTCAGCGTTTAAACTAAAAGCTGATGTTCAGTATCTGAAGTCTGCTGCCATCTTGTTTATGGTTCTGATATGCCAAGGGTCTAGATTTGTGGTGACCCAAGGTCGGCCCGCTGGAGAATATCACTTCTCACCCAATTTTGAAAAGTTATATGAACTGCCTATAACACTAATTTAATAACCAAATATAGAGCACACTATAAATCATTAGAACAAATATAAGTTATTTATTATAATTATTTTGTGTTAATTTTAATTAACACAAAATAATTTTTAATTTAAATTATTTTTATTATAATTTTAACGCATTTTTAATGCGTTAAAATTATAATAAAAATGTCCAAAACGAAAAAAAAAACTTTATATATTAATTGAAATAATTAAATACAATATTTATTTATATTTAAATGATATTTAATATATACAGTACTGTTACATAAATAACTGAAATGAATAAATCAACAACTTATTCAAATTATTCACCTTGAATTAGATAATGGAAATTATCGAAGAAAACTAAAACGAATAAGTTATAACTATCGATAGTTTAACTGATAGCTAAGATTTTCCATTCAATAGGCTATCGATAGCAAAAAAAAGAATCATTCGATAGAATACATCACTACAATAGATAAATCTGAAGTGCGAGGCGTGACGCTCTCACAGATATAAAACTCGCTCTAAATAATCGAACTAGTAAACAGCATCCAAGAATTAGTCATTGGATGTAGTAACACAATCATGTCTACTATGAGAAAAGTATAAATTTGTGTAAAGCTTGATGCAATAAATTATATAAATGTAAAACTGAGAACGTAATTAGAATGAAAATATCTGTGTGACGTAATTATTCTTAAGTTTTTTTTCCTTTCAGTAAGAAACATTATAGCATAACTGTTCATTATCTTAACACGGGTTCTTAACCTTTTGAAGATTCTAGACCCTCCATGATTGTCTAATATGGTCTTCACTTGACTATCGAAATAATCATCACCATTCTTTATATTAGTTGCCAGTATGACTTCCAAATATGTTTAAATAATCGAATCCCATATCTCCAGCATTTGGTTCCCATATCCCTAGGGATATGGATACCACCGGTTAAGAACCCCTGTCATAACATATAGCATAACTGTTCATTATACTATAATGATGCTGCCAAATACTGTATATCATAACTATACATGGTAGTATCATTATCCTAACTATATCCTATATTCCCAGTTATGCTTTTTTGATATTAACAGCAATAAAATATAAATTTTTTCATATAATTTTCTTAACTATAACTTGACAGCATCGGAAGTCAGTATTAAGTCTATGGAATTCTATAGTAATCTTATTACTATAGAATTATTATACTCTCCCATAGAATCAATACTGACTTCCGATACTGTCGTCAGGTTATTATATTTATTTTCGATTAAATTAATCATATGTGTAGTTTTATATATCTAATTTCATCCTGTTCAATTCGAGAAAACTTTCCCTTATCAAACTTCATAAAAACTTAAACATTTTTGAATAAGTTAAACAAAACAATTTATTTTTTTTTTTTTTAAAACTCCATTACAACTTAAAAAAATAAAAAATGGCCGATACAAGTCTGCAGTCGATAAACATTGAAACGCCTAAAGTTGTGATGTCATTGCTCTTCGGTACTTTGATTTATAAGATAGTTTAAAGTATTATATAAATATTAAGGCTTACTTATTTATAATGACGCCAATCTCTGGTTTGTATAACCGGGAAAAATAGCTGATAAGCAAAATTCGTTATATCGCTTCTTATCACTCATTGCAATATTAAATTGCGGAAAAAACTCGCTAGTGGTTTCCTTAAGATAATAATACCCAGAAGAATATTTACGTATTGAGAAATGAAATAAAATGCTGCAACTCTTTTCCAGAAGGGAATGCTTTAGTTACTCTGCAGATATGTGGATTGTGTTACTCTTCTGCTTGCTTTTCTTTCACCAAGTTTCTTCTCAAGGTATGTTTACTCTATAAAACAATAATTCTCTTTTTTAAATTGAATATTATTTTTTAATTTATTATTATTATTATAGTAGTAAGTCTAATATTTATATTTTATAAGTACAGTAACGGTTTCGATTGTGATGCTTAAACTTTCGAACAGTTGACCTTCATAATTATGTAAATATAAAATTATCTATAAATTTGAATAATTAATTAATTAAATTTTATCAAGTTCTAATCAAAGTAACGAAAATAAACTACGTAGTTAATGGTTAACAATAATTATAAAAATAAGCAGCAGTCAGGGCCGGTTCAACATACGATCGAGCGGAGCACCCACTCAGGGTGCTGATATTTAAGGGGCGACAAAGGGCGCTGGTACATTTTGTGTTGGTTATTATTATTGTAGTAAGACATAATTATTTTTTACACATAATTTAAACGGGACTCACCATCAAAATTGACTATTTGAGGGGGTGCAACAAAAATTTTCGCTCGCTAAAATCTCTACAGTCGGTACTGGCAGCAGTATAATCACTACATTTTGTAATTGTTAAGTTATTTATGCAAGACAGACGTAGTTATTGGGATAAGATAAATTATCATAATCAAATTTTAAATATTTTCTTTTCGGCCGTGTAGAAACAAGTTACAAATTTGCGTTCATCTATTTATATTTTTTATTTTATTTTTTATACTTCTAGGAATGATAAAGCAAACATATTTGACCTTTTAGTTTCTTCTGTCTGTATTAGAAAAGTTTTATTTATTTTAAGTTATGGACTTATCGCAATACGGTTTCGCGCCTAAATTTCGGCAGTTATGTTTATCTTTTTTCTTAATTCTTTTACGCGAATCTCATTATAAAAATAAAATAAAATGGTTATAATGACAAATCTGTAAATTATTATTATTATTATTTTTTTATTTTTTGAATTGTTTTTTAGCCTCCATATGTCATCTTCCTCCAAAACCGGGATCGTGCAATAATTATTTTCAGAGATACTTCTATAATCCGAAGACGGGTATCTGTCATCTTTTCATTTACACAGGTTGTGATGGCAACGACAATAGGTTTACCACAAAAGCGCAGTGTTTAAGAGCATGTCGTGGTATGCATAATTTTTTTTTCTTTTTTAAACACAGTACTGTATACAGTTAGTATATATATTTTAAAGAAATTATTTACACAATATTTGTACTTTTTTTTTTCTTTAATTTTCTTTTGCGTATAATTTGAAAAATAAATTACTGAAAACAAACTTAAAAATTATATTTGAACTATCATAAAGTATCATATAAATGAATTCAAGTAGTTATTTTGTATTCGATAAGTTTATAAATTTATCTTCGAATAAAAATATTTTCTAACCATTATATATATATAAAATTTGAGCAATATATAGGCTAATATATATATGGGATATTTATGGGCTATATGTGGGGTATATATAGGCTATGTATATGGGTTGTATACAAGGGCTATCAGAGGGGGCAAGAGAGGCTTCCCAGATTTTAGAGGCCTCAATTTATAATTCAATATGTTAGAAAAAATATATTTGTATATTTTTATACTGTTCGAGCTTCTATGTCTGTCAAACTTTGAAGTTCTTTATCAATGTTTTTCATTTTTCTTGTATACTTACCATTGTATGTTTGTTAAGTTGAAGGGCTCAAAAATATTAGTTGTCCTGAGCTTTGCATTTTCTCTAAAAGGCCCTGTATATATATATTTAAAAATGAAAATATAATTTTCTTGAATAAATTATTAATGCAAGATGTTTAGGAAATTAAAATTTCTTAAGCATCTTGATATAAAAATTTATTAAATAAATTTATTATTGTACTTATAAATATTATTTTTTCGTTTCAGGATATGATGTAATCTTCGAAAAATAACTTGTATCGAAGAATGTTTTTTATCATTTTTGTACGAATTTTATATATATTTTAAAACTTTTATTAAATACTTGTTTAAGAATTTTTTTTTTATATAATTTGTGATTTGTGCTTTTCTTTAGTAGATTAATATTCATGTGAGTTAATGGAGAGTCACTTGCAACTAGTAATATTTTTTTAAATAAATTTTAAAGTGTATTTTGTATAGGTAGGTCATAAGATATCAAAACAAACTAGTTCATTGAAAAATAAAGAAAACATTGATAACCATTATTTGTTGGGTCAATGTTACTTATATATTAATATATCCTCCATCTACCGAATAAAATCATAACTAAAATAATAAAGAATATTTTTATAAATCGAAATTGAATTATTATAATGTAATTAAAAATTTATTTTAAATTTAATTTCGTATTTAATATTTCGCATTATTCTTTTATAAATAATAAATGAAGTATCAACTTCAAATATGCATGTTAAAAAGTTTATTTATCTCTTAAAAGTAAAAAGAAATATTTATTAATATTCATTTATTAATTAAAATATTGAATGAATTAAAAACATAAACATAATTTTTATTATTAATTTATTTCTTTCACATTCTTGAATGTTTTCCTTGATGTTTACTCATCTACAGTATAACTATTTTTTAAGTGAAAAAATTATAACTAACTGCACTATGGCAGGAAATAAATTCATAATACTATAAGTAATAAAAAACAATAGACTTAGAAGCGCTTTCGATTTAATAAATTTTATTAAATCGAAATGATTTAAATACAATTTGTTCTATACAACGCTTAGAATCTTTAAAGTGTTTTTAAAAATAATTCATTACCAAATTTCATCCGCTTTTTCTCGAATTTGAGCGCACAAAATAGTAGTAAAGACTAACAAAAATGTTGAAGAATCAAAGAATTATTTTTAATAATTTACATAGAATTGATTCCATTATTTGTTAATTTTTATAAAGCAAACAAACTGGCAAAAACATTTTGAGAAAACTAAACTTCTTCCGTATAGAAAACTGCTGATTGCAAAAAGGATAATCACATAAGAAACATCATCACATCGATTAAAATGGTATAATATGCGAATTAACGAGAAAATTAATTTTTATAAAAAATTGTGCTTGCCAGGGATCGAACCTGGGACCTTCCGCGTGTGAGGCGGACGTGATAACCGCTACACCACAAGCACTTAGTCACAGTTTCCTCTAACGAAGATACTAAAGAAACAATAACAGGAAGAATGATAGAAAAACAAGCATCAAAAATCACATGCCGATGCTAAATATAACACTACAGTTCAATAAACGACCAAACAAAACAAAATCTACGATAAACATCGCCTGTTAATACATAAATATATATCCTATTTTGAATAATCTAACGCAAATTCCGATTAATTTTTAGTGTTAAAACTGTCGCAAAATCATATTTAAAAATATTTCCGAGTTTTTTTTTATAACAATAAATGATTTATTAAATGATAAAAGTTTTTTTTTTTTTTTTCACTGTAAAGGAGTTAGATTTTAATCCAAGTGCATTATTATAAAGAAAGATGATATTTTGTAATAAAAATGTCTCGAAAAGTGAGAGAGACCAGATTGCTCATGTCACAAACACATCTGAGGACACTAGAGGAAAGACAAAAAAAAAAAACCTATAAAAAAAAAAACGATGTTCTATTTCTTTACTTTTTCTTTAGCGGCTTTTCTTGATAACGTAACACCCAAGTGTATGATGACACATTTTTAATTATTAATTAAATTCGAAAAATAATTTTCGTTTAAATTTCGATCAATTAGAAAAAGATAAAATATATTTTTTTGTTTGTAACCCGTCAGCAGCAAATGATCTTATTAATTTTTTTGCATAAAAATATTTCGTTTTAATTATGAATTCACTTAATTATTTTGGAGTAATTAACGTCATTAATATGCACTTTAATGCTGATTAAATAATATCCGTTTTTCAATCGTAGATATATCAGTACAGTACTGTATTAATTTAGTTTTGTTCTTGATAAATCCGCATAACAGATGGCAGTAATTTTAGCATTAAACTTTTAAACGATATATATAAAATATTTTTTTTTATTTTTGTTTAACGCGGGGGATACGTTCCGCGTTATACGAGACATGTATAACGCAAATATAAACTTGTCTATGAGTTCCAATCAACGATCTAACATTAGTTTCACACATGATTATATAGTATTGTGTGCAGAGTGCTAATTAACGTATTTTAAAGAAGGTTTCTTTTAATAAGAGGAAAAAACAAAACAAAATATAAATAACTAAATTTTAAAAAATATAATAAACTCCCGTATAATGCGATCTTCTGTAATGCGACGAAAAAATTGCGACTAGTACCCATACAACGCTATAAACCAGTGGTTCTCAAACTTTTTTAGGATTTATTGCGCGACAGTCTCTTTACAATTTTTTAGATTGTTCGCGTGGCTGGATTCTGCTTTTCACAGAATTGCCAAATGTGATACCATTCGATAGATCTCATCAAACTGATCAAAAACTATAATAGAACCATGGCGAAAGCGGCACCGATTAGAAGATATTTCCAAAAATTTACATCAGAATTGATAAGCGAACCATGCACCGCTGCCATATTGAACAAGAAGTAAAACGTCATGTGACCATCATCGTAATGAATAAGTTTCGTTATGGTTTTACACCTTGTTTTGAAAGCCAAAAATACGCAGGGATTTGTTCTTACGATTATGTAGGTTATGATTTTATGTTGAAATCCATAAGTTACTTATGCAATTTACAGATTTATACATTATATACATATTAATTTATAATATATATTTGCATTAAGATGTATAATTTACATCATCTTGAAAGTATTCTTGCCAAGGAGTTTGAATATAATTCTGCGTGATACCTTCAAGTTGTATTACAGTAAACACCCGTATAACGTGCTCTCCAATAACACGAATTCATATAATGAAACCGCTTTTCTATAAAACACGAATTCGTGTAATTTAATCTTGAATGTGTCGCGCAAGACATTGTCCCTTTCAATATGGCGTTGCGCACAGGTATCGATACTTCGTTGTGGTAAGTACTTTTTCATATAGCTACTTATCGGTTCCGTTTTCGCGATTGATTATATACCGACTAGTAATATGACTAAAAATATTATGCAAAAATCTAGGATTCCGTGAAAAGCAGAATCTTGCCGTTCGCGTATCCATTAAAACTATCTACAATTAGCATATAGAGTATTGTTAGGAAAACATTTTTTGACAATTATTTATTCAGAAAACGGCAAATCTTAGTCAAGTACCTCAATAATAAGAAAGATGGAGATTTTACACATAATCTTTCTCCTGCAGTGGAAACTATTCAGGATATTGATCAGTAGTTCTCAAACTGGGGTCCGCGGGAAGATTGAGAACCACTGCTATAAACAGTTTTCTATAAACAGTTCTCATAGGATAATTTTTTAGAGTTACTTACCCGTTACTTATAATATTCGTTGATTGTAATAAAAACCAAACGATGTTTATTTCATCAGTAGTTCTCAAACTGGGGTCCGCGGGAAGATTGAGAACCATTGCTATAAACAGTTTCGTATAACTCATAGGATAATTTTTTAGAGTAACTTACCCGTTACTTATAATATTCGTTGATTGTAATAAAAACCAAACGATGTTTATTTCGATTCCATGACAACTTTAACAAGTTTTTCTGTCGGGGTATACGAATCCGCATTTTCGGAATCTTTATTATACGGGGATCTATTTGTATATAATATTTTTTAAAATTAGTTACTTGTGTTCTGTTTATGTTTTTTCTTTATTAAAATAAACCTTCTTTAAAACAAGTTAATTAACATTCTGTTCACAATAAAATCATATTCGACACTAAAGGCAGATTCCCACTTGGGGTGTAGGCTGCAGAAAACGCAGAAAGGAGCTCGTTTCCATAGCAACGGAACTTGACGTTGCGGCTGTTTGTTAGAAATGTAGACGTTGCTAGCTCCCAACGTCTGCGCTTCTATACAGTGACTAGTCGTTCACAATAAAATCATATTCGACACTGAAGGCAGATTCCCACTTGGTGTGTAGTCTGCAGCAAACGCAGAAAGGAGCTCGTTCCCATAGCAACGGAACTTGACGTTGCGGCTATTTGTTAGAAATGTAGACGTTGCTAGCTCCCAACGTCTGCGCTTCTTTACAGCGACTAGCTGCAGAGACTAGCCAATCAGACAAGTGCTTAGTATCAAACGAATTATACAATGGCAGTGTTGGTGATTGACGTATTCCTATTCGTACCGACTATTGGCTGTTGTCGTCAGTTGTTTACCGCAAACACTTAATTGAATCATTGAACGGGAACGAATACTAGGCATATCGGCGTTTGTGACTCATCAGCCCGCGGGAATCCGCCTTAACGCACATCTCATTAGCGATATGCGATCAGTACTGGAACTCAGAGACAAGTTTATATCTGCATAAAATCGTCTGATAATGCATGTCTCGTATTATGCGATTTCCTATAACGCGGATTGTATCCCTCGCGTTGTACGGGATTCCACTGTATTATATATAAGCAGACCCCGTATAAAGGCCGGTTCACACTACAGCGAGTGCGCGAGAGACGCGCGTTTAAACGCGAAGGTCACCATGGCAACGGTAGTGACCTCGTTAGCGCGCGTCAATATTCGCGCGAGTCTGCCGAATAGACTCGCGCGCTAAACGCACGCGTCTATACACGCTGAGTGAACCAATAGATATCAGAGTTTCATTTCGACCTTAATTTTAGTCTTGTAGTTTGAATTATTGATACATACTTTCCATATAACAAATCATATTTATAAGGAGACAGAACTCTAGACTTATTACATATTTTTCTGCGAAAAAAAGGAAATATGTGATTAAATAGGCATAGCCATACCAATTGCAATTTCAAAATAATCACATTTTTGGGCTATCGATAAAAGTTTAGATGTAATTTTAATATATTTTTCGTGAATTATCGTCAAGCTTCCTTAATTAAATAATTAGTCGATTTAAAATTAATAATAATAACACAGATTTGCAAAAAACTTTTCCCATATTCAACTTGTTAAAACGGAGGACGTATACTACACTAAAGTGAAATAAATCGACCGCTGTCATTGGTTAATCAGTGCATACGCTTGGCCGTCTCTGATTGGCTTTCTCCAAATACGCACGCCGGTATGTGAACAATACGAACGCGATCACTCAAGGCGGATTCCCACTTCAGCTGCGCCACCGCGGGCTAGTCACAAACGCCATATGCCTGGTATTCGTTCCCATTCAATGATTCAATTAAGTGTTTGCGGTAAACAACTGACGACAACAGCCAATAGTCGGTAAGAACAGGAATACGTCAATCACCAATCACTGCCATTGTATAATTCGTTTAATACTAAGCACTTCTCTGATTGGCTAGTCTCTGCAGCTAGTCGCTATATAGAAGCGCAGACGTTAGGAGCTAGCAACGTTTACATTTCTAACAAGCGGCCGCAAGGTCAAGTTCCGTTGCTATGGAAACGAGCTCCTTTCTGCGTTTGCTGCAGACTTCACACCAAGTGGGAATCCGCCTTCACGCGTGTGTGCGTGTTTCGCGGGATATCGTAGACGCGCGCGTCTCGCTCACTCGCTGTAATGTGAACCGACCTTAACACGAAATCCGAAAACGCAGACTCGAATAACCTGATGGAAAAATTGTTAAAGTTATCTTGGAAGTTATCGTTTGATTTTTATTACAATTAATGGATATTTCAAATAATTAGTATGTCAAATGTTAAATTTATCCTAAGCGTTATACTGGACTGTTTATAGCGTTGTATGAATATTCGTCGCAATTTTTTCGTCGCGTTAAGTCAGGTTTGCACCAATCGCAAGTATTAACGCCGCAAATGTTTTGTACGGCGTAGAAATGTGGAGTTATACTGGACTGTTTATAGCGTTGTATGAATACTCGTCGCAATTTTTTCGTCGCGTTAAGGCAGGTTTGCACCAATCGCAAGTATTAACGCCGCAAATGTTTTGTACGGCGTAGAAATGTGCGCCGCAAAACATGACTTCACTAAATGCCGAAGAAAAGCGCCGATCTGTTCTCTTAAAATGCTCGGCATTCGGCCTTCTTCCCCTGATTCATCTGTATTCTGTCGAAAGCAAATGGAGGGATTGAAAGTGTGCATGTCCAACGACGGCGTTGGTCTATAAAGGCTGGTTCTCACAAACGTAAAACGCGACATCAGTACGCTGACGTAAATGCGTCGCGCACGAAACGTCGAGCGTACTGATGTTCAGATCGAAAGCGTACGAAGCGACGTAAATAAACGACATCGTTTAGCTATTGGCTAATTACTGTGATACCATTTGAAATTAGCTGATTCAACATGGATAGCTCATCATCATCATCGGACATTTTTTTATCGTAAAGGAATCGATATTTTCTCATTTCTTCCAGAAATGCTTCATTATTGAACGCGAATAAGTATCTTCTCTACTCGCCATATTGAATTACGAAATAAAAGAATCTCTCTTCTGATTGGACGAAGGCCAATGTACTTTTGGCGCAGCGTATAAAGTTGAAGAAAAGTCATCTCCGGCGTAACGACGCAGGTCTAGCAATATACAGGAAGTGACATCATCACCTTTGATACGCCGACGTATTTACGTCACGTTTTTCGCCTGTGAGACCCAGCCTTTAAACTTAAACATAGTTGATGTCTCACGGTGCACACGCTTCAGATCTCGGCCTTCACTTTGTGGCGCATTAATGCTAGATATGAACAGCCACACCGCGCAAAAGAGGCGGAAATAAGGCTGGGTCTCACAGGCGTAAAACGTGACTTAAATACATCGGCGTATTGATGCTGATGATGTCACTTCCTGTATATTGCTAGACGCTGCGTCGTTACGCCAAGATTAACTTTTCTTCAACTTTATGCGCTGCGCCAAAAGTACTGTTGGCCATTTGTCCAATGAGAGGAGAGATTGTTTTATTTCGTAATTCAATGTGGCGAGTAGAGAATATCACTAACTTCAAATGATGTCACAGTAATTAGCCAATAGCTAAACGACGTTGTTTATTTACGTCGCGTCATGCGCTTTCGGTCTGAATATCGGTGCGCTCGATATTCTTGCGCGACGCATTTACGTCAGCGTGCTGACGTCACGTTTTACGCCTGTGAGACTCAGCCTTTATGGACGAAAGCTCGTGCAAACGTTAACCCTTGCGCTTAGAGTAAACCTGCCTTTATACGAAATCTTATTATACTCGTAGAAGAGTGAGTTATATGAAAGTTTACTATATTTTTAATTACATAACTAATGTATAAAAGAATTTATTAAATAAATAATTTCATTATAAAATTCAAATATCAATTTTTAATCCATTTTAAGATCGATATAAGATTTTAATACATTAGGAATAGGAAGGACATAAATCCCACGTGGAAGCTGCCAATTCTTGTGTAGAGCCAAACGAATGGTACAGCGACATAAATGTTTCAATTCGGAAGGTTGCAAGGATCTTTGAACAAGTTGAGGTAAAAGTCCGATTTCTTCGACCCTCTTAACCAAAGCGTAATGGTTTCGGTTGACTCTGGGATCGAAAAGTATACGATTATTCAGGATCCTCAGATCGAGTTGAGGAATGCAACGTAGAAGGTATCTGACACAAACGGGAACCTGTTGAAACTGTCTGGTGTTCGGAACGTCGTCATTCAGCCAACAACTCAAAGGATCGAACAAATGACGCAACACGATACCCGCCACAGTAGTAGGTTGAGTGGATAGAGAACATAGATTCTGATCTCGATCGAGTATGGCACCGTAACGAAGTAAAAGCAACAGAAGATCAGAATTATTGTGCCAAATAGCAAACACGCAAGGATGGATCCTATTATTAGGATAGAGACCCAAATCAACCATTCTCTTGCCGAAAAATGTCATTTTGATCTTTTGCGAATGATTAAAAAAGTAACTGAGAGGCTCGCAATTATCGGTATAAATATAATTCTTCATGGTTTCCTCGTATAAATCCGTAAAGTGATAATGTGTAGAAAAAAATTCTTGAAGAACTGTAGCGACTAACGAACTATCGGACACTTGCCATATAAAGCAAATGCTTAACAAGTGACTGATCAGAAATCGTGTGTATATTCGAAAACTGAAGTTATTTTCATGCAGCTGACATTCGTGTCTATAAATATCCAAGATGTTTCGAAAATCGCTATTACTCTCTCCTTTTTCGTATGTACTTAAGATTATCCTAAAGATCGAATCGAATACTTTATCTTGGTTTTCCGTCCAGTTTGGCATCAAAGTAACAGCAAATGACATTATAGAATAGCTAGATTACTACTATAAGTTAACGAAGAATTTGCGGTTACTTGATAAATCTCAAATTTACAAAAAATTTATTTCTCTTTTTCGTTTAATTTTTGCGATGTAACAATGTCAAAAAAATGTTTCCAGCAATACACATTTATTATTATTGTTACAATATTAGATTAATAATTTATAAAACTAATTTAAATGAAAAATTTATTAAATTTTTATTATATAATTAAACAGAATGACTGGAATTTTTAATAAAATAATAATTAACATTTTTAATAAAAAACCCCTTGTATAGATGCATTTAACATTATTTGAATTTTTTTTATTAATAATTTACACATTTGTTTTCCTACTATCTGCCATGATGTGCCCAATTTTATACTCACTGAAAGGTCCAACTTGTTTCGTATTTATATATTTTGATATAAGCTTAATCATATTTATAGTTAATTGAGAACCGCTGCTATATACTGCCTAATGGTGGCACAATTGTATCCCTACTGAAGCACGACGAAAGTGGTACAGATCGAAAGAGGGGCCAAAACACCCAAAAAATCTTTAGTGGACCAGGGATCAAAGGTCAAAGGTTTACGAGCTATAGAGCCGCAAAGTTCCGTTGGTTACAAACAGTGCATGCAGTTTGACGTTCGCCGCAGTCTGCGACGCAACGCGACGCGTCCCGTTCGCGTGTTCCGCTACCTATGCCGCCTATACGCCACTGTAGCTTGTAAACCTTTGACCCATGGTCCACTAGGGATTTTTTGAATGTTTATGCCCTCCTTTCGATCTGTACCACTTCGGTAAGGCGACAATTTATTGTGCCGGTACGTGTATTGTCTTGACTTTCTATTTGTATACGAGGCATATTTTTGTTGATGGCACTGAAATTTTTGATTTTGGTGCTGTACGCATTTATGAAAAGGTTGAGAATCGCTGGTATATAGTTACAGTATATATAAACATCGTTGACATAAAGTTTCAAATTGAATAAAAATTGCAAAAAAAATAATAATAATAAAATATTAAGATAAAAGGTAAATATAATATTCTATAATCTCATAAACAATGAAATATTTTATTATAATAAATATAAATTATAATTTTTAATGCAATAATAGGATCAATAAAACAGTTTTTACTAGAAGACAACTTTTCTTTATTATGATTTTATTAATAGTTACAGAACTGCAGAATTATTAACTTTAAAATAAAATTTTATATTTATACTTTGTTATATTTAGAAAAACTTATTTGTAAAATTGATAGACACCGATTATTTCTCGCTTTTAAATTTGACTATAAAGATTTAACAATATTTTTATCATACAAAATTCAACTGTTGGTCAATCTACCCGAGTGTATGTGTGTGTGTGATAAACTCTAGAGCAAGGCTGGTTCCCAAAGTGCGACCCGCGATGTCAGATCATCCGCGATCCTGAGTTCATAGAGATAATTTACATTTTTACAAAAAAAAAAAAAATAGATAATTTTTTTCATATTATAATTAAAAATTGTTCAATTAAAAAAATACATGTATAAGTGCTTTCCAAATATGTTTTTATTATTTGGAAGCACTTATATATGCGAAAAAACTTTCTCAATCATGAGTAAGTACAAATTGAGATCAAAATTAACTGACGTACTTTTACAAGAATATATCCAACCGATTTAGAACCAAGGCTCAATGATATTATTAAAAGAAAACAACAATTACACAAGTCACACACTTCAGATTGATGAATTTATTACTTTTTTCTTTTTTTATTTGAAATTATTTAGTTATTTTTTTAAATTATTTTTGATATGTGTTATTTTAAACAGTTTGTAATAAAAAGTAATTATTGTCATATATACAAAACGATTATGCTATAAAATTAGTATAAATCTTTCCCTTGTGTCTAACTTTTTATCGATTGAACGTATTTTTCCATAACACATTTTTGGCCCGCCAAATATTTTGGAATTTGCAACTTGGCCCACCTAGGCAAAACTTTGGGAACTCCTGCCCTAGAGTAAAGGCACTCCTACATAGAAAAGAGATTATACAGTGATTAGTCTTGTTAAAATCAATCAGTATTTTCTCAAAAGCTTTTAAACAGTATTGTAAAGACTGCCCAGTATATGGTTTCAACTAAAGAATGTTGATACAAAGACGTTTTCAATAAGAATTAAAACTAAATAATGGTTCTCAATGTTTTTCTGCAGTAAACATGATAGTTACCTTGTATGAACTGTCCTTCTAATGCATTAAACACAAGAAAATGTGTAGCATTTTAGCCTTAAATATTTAAGGGACTTTTTATTCAGTGAGAACCAACACCAGCAAACTTTCGATATTTATTAAGCTGAATATAATATTCAATATGTAGGTATATAAAGTAAATATATTATATACTTTATTATAAATTGAAATAAAATAATATTCTATAATATGTAAAATTGATTTCAAGTAAGGATTTTTATAAATATATATATCTAATCAATATATAAAATTTATATAAAATGTAATGTTACCTGAGTTCTAGTCATATATAGGTTCAACGTTTCGTGTCTAACAATACTTTTCTACTTTTTGATTGCAAAAATCAGATCTTTTATTAATAGAGACAATAGTCAATAGTGTACACACAAAAATATATTGTTAAAACTTTCATCAAAAACATCGTTGATGAGGAAATTGTTAACAATATCGTCGCTGTCATCATCAGAATAAAGAAGTCGTGTTGGCTTACAGATTTGCATTAGTTGACGATAAATGTCAAAATATTATTAAGAACATATTGATCATATCAACGTGAAAGATAATGATAACGATTAATTCCATTATTAATTAATTGTATACTGAATTAATCAACAATTCCATAAGAAAATGGAATAGAATATAAAACAGTAGATGTAACTAATGAATTTTAATTAAAAAGCATATTTAAAAGCATTGATTAAAATCAAAATAATTATATCTAGATTGAAATTATGAATATAATGGAAATTAAATGAATGAAAAATAAAATGAATACATTTTTGCATAGTTTTCTTTAGAAGAAAAATTATTTAAATTGAATCAACCATGCAGAATTACGCTTTGAATTTAAGAAATATTGAAAAATGCTGAAAAGTTATATTTTTATACAACTTGGTGATATGTAATTGTTGTGTTGCTCTAAAATTAATACTTGATATTAAAACACTGTCTACAATTTAGCTTCAGTATGGATATGCTTTCATGGAAATTATTTTCTTATATAATAACTCATACTTCAGCGAGAGATATTTCTAGATTGTTATGCTAAATTTAGATGTGGGATTCTTTAATTACAATAACTGTTTGCATAAAGTAGCTGTTTACAACATATATGCAAAAAAAGAAAGAAAAAAATAAATTTTCTGTAAACATTTAAAGGTTTAGCTGTATCCAAATAGTTTAAATAACATTTCAACAAACTTTTGATTCTTCGCCAATGTAATGCGATAGAAAAAAAAACAATTACAAATTAATAAAAATTAATTATGTTATTTTTTTATAATAAAAAGATATGCAATACTATACAGTAAACTCCCGTATAACTTGTTCTCCTATAAAGCAATTCGTATAACGCGACAAAAAATTGCGAATTAGTATTCATATAACGCTATAAACATCCGTATAACGCTTAGGATAACTTACCTATCCGTTATTTATAATATCTGTTGATTGTAATGAAAACCAAACGATATTTATTTCGTTTCCATGACAACTTTATCAAGTTTTTCCGTTGGGTTATACGAATCCGCCTTTTCGGAATCCGTGCTCTAATGAGTCTACTTGTATATAATAAATTCTTTTTAAAAATTTAGTTACCTATATTCGGTTTTTGTTTTTTTTCCTTTATTAAAAAGAAACCTTTTTTAAAACAAGTTAATTAACACTCGGCACACAATAAAATCATATTCGAAACTAACGCACATCTGATTAGCGATATGCGATCATTGCTGGAACTCAGAGAAAAGTTTAAATTTGCATAAAATCGTCTGATAATGCGTGTCTCGTATTACGCGATTTCCTATAACGCTGAACGTAACTCCCGCGTTGTACGGGGAGTCCACTTTATAATCTACTTTAATATAGATTTAATAGTAATAAAATCAAACAACAGATGGCGGTGAACTTTATATAGCATATTTTATAAAAAAAAAAACATCGATGTAAATTCTGTTTATGCCTAATTTAAAAATGTACGTAATTTTATCAAATTAATTATTAAACTTTTAAAAATAAAATTAATTTAATTTATTTTCCTTCTTTAAATGCTATAACTATAGATAAAAAAACATCGATGTAAATTCTGTTTATGCCTAATTTTAAAATGTACGTAATTTTATCAAATTAATTATTAAAATTTTAAAAATAAAATTAATTTAATTTATTTTCCTTCTTTAAATGCTATAACTATAGATTATAAGAAATAATAATTACGGTTCATGATATATTTTTATTAAATTTCGTTAAGTTAAAAAAATAATAATAATAGAAATAAATAGATTGTATATATATAAAAATGCAATTTAAATTTTTCAAAAATGCCAAAAAAAGAAAAATTTGTTAAGGGCATTGAACCAGTGGGAGCTGAACTATCAGTGTCTGTAGGCTTTGGTAATATTGGGACAGCTGTTAGGATTTAGAAGGGTGCGATCGCTGCTTTACCCTAGGATTAGGACGAAACTGAGTAAACTATGTCATCTGTTTTGAGTTTCTCAGAACTTGTTAACAAGGCTATCCTTCGTTGACATAAAGTAGAAGTTGCTTTGGTAGCGAAAGGAACCTGCAACAACTGATCGGATTTCTTTTCTCTCCTTCTTCCTTATTTCTTTCGTACTGCAAATATTTTTCGAGTTGGACTGTACTAACTAAACGTAAAAATATATATATATATATAATTTTATTTTATTTATTATTTTAAGATAAGACATTTTATTTACGTTAAACGTGACGCACGTCAGATCGAAAATTATTTAAAAATAAAAACTTTTTGTTTGTGGTCGCGATGACGCCGTCGAAAGTTAAATTGCAGAAAGTAGACGCCTTCGTGTTATCGCTTCTACTTAGAAAATCGAAATGTAGATGAGCAACATCGTTTTATTCTGTTTTACTTTAAAAGTAGTAGATCTACACAAGTTACACGGCGAAAAATAAGCTGAGAGAGTTAAGAAGTTTGCTTACTTAAAACGATTTCCTTAGGCTGTTTTCTACTTTAGTTTATGACCTAAATAAGATCTTAATCCCCGATCGAGATGGTAATTATAAGTAAATAAGAATAAAATTCTCATTTATTAGGCAAAGAATTAAAGTTAGACCGAAACTAATAAATAGTTTCGTCTTGGATAATTTAAATAACAAGGTCATTGCCTTTATCAGATAATCTTTATAAGAGAAAAAAAATAATAATAATAATAATGGACAATAAAAAAAACAAACCTATACTTATCACAAATTATTTAATCTTTATTTTCTCACTTATTTTCGTCACGCAAACGGAATTTTGTTTCTTTTTTTTAATTTTGTGCTTAAATTCTACAAACGTTTCATTGTTTCGGAAAGAAAAATATATATAAATATATAAAATCGTGCAATTATTGTTTTCTTTCGAAGACCTACAACGAGGATATAACATATTTTTATTTTTTTAAATATAAAAAAAGTCGAAAGTAATGAACTTCGATTGCAATTTTTGAAAATGTAACCACAACCAATTAGGCTGTAGGCTGTAGGCTGTAGTTACATTAGACTGTAAGCTGTAGTTGCAATAGACTGTACATTAGCAGGTTAGGCTATAGGACGAACAATCAACATTAGTTATAATATTTTCCTCCTAATCACTAGGCATTCATCAAAAAAGTGTTGATGAAGAGCTGTAAGGTGCGTTTTTAAATTCAACACTCTCTCCACCAGTGATGTAAACCGTGCTCGTTAAACTGTTTGCAAATTCACCAGTGACGTCACTGGTGCATTCAACACTAATTCAGAACATCAACCATCAATATTTAACGTCAAAGTCAGTGTCCACTAGCGGTTAACGCTGGTGGGCACAGACTTTGACGTCATTTTTTAAGATGGCTACTTCCATGCGAAAAATAAATTAAAAAATTGGAGATTCAGTTCTATGTGTGTTGATAGTTCCACAGTAGATATTTTTTTATTGGGATATTATTTCCCATGTCGGTATTAAAAAATTGATTAGCAGTAGAAAACAAAATAACATCAAAATAGTCAGCCATCTTGATGCGCAAGGGTTGAATTTAAAAAAAAAAAAAATTTAGCATCCACCGATGGGTGTTATGACGTCATTTTAGATGCACATCAGTGGTAAAGAGTGCTGAATTTAAAAACGCACCCGTTTTTTGTTTATTGTTTTTTTGTATGTAAAAATCTTAGATTTTACATAAAAAAAAATATTTAAGCAATTTAAATTGCAGTTCCTTTCAATAAAAATATTTATAATAAATAAAATTTTGAGCGTAATTAAAAATTTAAAGAAGAAAAATCTTATCCAATCACATATGAATGCGCTTTTTAATAAAATAACTTAACAAAAGATTTCGTCCAATCAGGGAGGAGTGTTTATTCCGTCAGAGGGTGCTGCCCTCCATTCAAGGAAAAACAGGATCTGATTGACCAGATGTAAAGCACGTGTTACCATAGCAACTCGTAGAATGACCAATGGAGAGTTACACAGACAGGTGTCGAGTTAAAACGGTGTCGAAAATGTCACATTGAGCACTCCAATATGAACTGGACGTTATTTAGCTTCGTTTTAGGTAGGAGGGGACGAAATATTATTACTTTTTTGTTCGTTATTATTATTATCATTTTTTTGATAATGTTTTAAGCATTTTTTTTTAAATTTCACAGTTTTGTATCCGAGTTGGTCGAAGTGTTTCTTGAGCAGCGGTCAAAACAGCGAATGTCATCAATGGAAAGACGAATTTGCTCGAAACCAAGCTACAGTCACTGCCAAAGTGCCACCGGACATACAAGGAAAATGGGTTTCCGATAGGTAAGAAACAAACTCCAAAACAAACCACGCGTTTACTATATTTATAAACCACGCTGCTGCAAACTTTATGCTATCATTTAACACTTTGTTTATTGGTTATTTTAGCATCTAACGCTTGTGTTGTGTACTATACGTCAGTGATAAACTTATGATATAAACAAGTATTTTCTAAAACTATTTTCTATTCATTCGGCTATTTATAGGCCTACTTTTCTATAATCTTTTACTTAAAAAAGCCTGACGACAGCATCGGAAGTCAGTATTGAGTCTATGGAGTCCCACAGACTTAATAATGACTTCCGATGCTGTCGTCAAGTAGTAATTTATTTATATTTAATCTAGTTTACTTTTCACGTTCAAAAACCGCACAGAAATAACAAAATGCAGCAATATTTAAACATTAAAAAAATTACTATTTTTGTCTTATAAAGCAAATACTTGTAGATGTCAACTTAGATCCTTCGGAATTTAGCTTTGCTTTCAGTTATTCAAGTGTCAACTGTAAGTGGAAAGAGTTGCAAATCAAAATAGTTTAGATTACTCGTTTGTTATGAATTATACTTTATGCTCGCTTAATTTTAAATTAGAAAATGTTTACGGTAATTACAAGAGTTTTCTGTTTGTTCTTTGTGTAATTTATAAAGAGGTTTTTTTTTTTAGATAGAACTGCTCTTACTTCCACTTAACGAGAAAAGGCGTTAATGTCGAATCAATGGATTGTTATTTTACTACTACCTGTCAGGATTTTAAAACTCATCGGTACGAGGCATTTCTCACTTCACAGTTTGAATTACAGAGAACTTAAATGCAGGAAACATCCACCCAATGTTTACATAGCTTTCAGAATCAGCGGGGATCTCGCCCTCCTGCTCTTCACCCTCGGAATCGAATGACAACTGGCGATTTTCTTCTAACACGAAAGCAACGTTTATATTATTAATACCTTGTATACCTTCTGCATAAAATATCTTTTAACAAAAATTTCAGGTAGTTCCGTCTCGTACCGTAATTATTGTAGGTGGGTTTGCGTTGTTCATGATTTAATGGGGAGGAGTTAATGATGTAATGAGACCGTTCATTATCCGCTCTGTAGTCATTTCTAACTGCGGGTGGAGTAGAGTAGTTATTAGTTGGGGTTGGGCTTTCCGATTTGGAACGATGAGAAGCTTGTTAGGAAGATAGCAAAATTTTATGCATAAAAATTTCGCTTTACTAAACCAAAACAATAGCATGCCAAGAAGAAGAAGGAGACCGTATTAATTCGGATACATCTGTAATATGCTGGATTAAATCTTATTGAGTAAGAAGCAAAGAAGGTTTATGCTCTTAATGGAAGAGTGTGATAAGTATTGATCACGGAGCTGTGACTTTATCGCTCCAATGGAGTCAGTTTGCAGTGTTCGAGCGAGCATGAAATCCTCTTTTCTCATAAGTCGTGATCTTTCACGCGGATGACTCTCTATCAACTCTTCTCTCTTCTACCAGTTGCTTCATTCGAAAAGTCATATCTTTGCCAAAACTTTGATTTTTTTTTTTTATTATATTTCACAAAGAGAAATTTTTTCTGAAGCTGACAAAAAAAGTAAACATCTAAATAGGATACTTATAAAACAGAAATTAAAATAAATTGATATTAAATATGATTTGCGTTAAAGACACCATTGAATTGACAGGGAAGGAGAGAACATTTTGGTATTGTTTATGTAAGAAAACCGATCCTTATTTTCTCCGCCTTTCTGCCAGATTCATCACTAGCGGTGTTAAGTTGCCACAACTCCACCAAACATCAATGTTAAAAAAAGAAAAAGTATTTTTTACTTCTTTTTCTTATTTTAAGAACTCGATTAAGTTTAAAAATATATCTATCAACTTTCATCCGAAGGACCACCCACGTTTCCTATTGTGCTCTCTGAACTACACATCTGTCTCTCTCTTTAACAGTTCTAGCATTTTCTTTTGTTCGACATCTGTGGACCGGAAGAAACGCGATAGTGTCTTTGTGAAAAAACAAAAATGAGCCCCGGATAACTGAAAGTCGGTTAATTGATTTGTAAAGATCGCGTAGACAGTTACACGGTTAAAGAAAAATATATATTGGAACAAACTGTCACAGTTGGTTTATTTACCTTTGATCCACTGATTGATGTACAGAGCAGTAGACGAACAGACTGACGCCTGTTTAGCTGATATGATGATGATGTGTCGACAGTTATGTCACAAGTTCACTTCTGCAGAAGATTTGTTCCTGGATTCATTCAGCCTGAAAGAGATAAGTTCCGAGCATAAATGAAGAGTACGCTACACAAATTCATTCTTTATTATTATTATTTTTTAATATTATAGAAAGAAAAAAGATAATAATTTATTATTTAACTAAAATATTAACTGAAAACCGAGATATTTATTGGCAAACATGATAATTTAAAAGTCGAAAACGTATTAATTACGTTCTAGCTTTAGAAAACTTATTTAACAGTATCGATGACGTACCGCTGAAGTGGGTGTATGTAATTACAAGCGGTTCCTCGACCAAAAATGACCTTGATGTTCATTTTGAGCACGTGACCAACTGTCACCCTCCTCTATCCAAACTGAGGAGTGGTTCTAATGCATTAGCCAACAGCTGGAAAACTACTAACTGTTTGTTTTTCATTTCTTTTTTAAAGTCCAGACCTTCTTACGAATCTGATAAAGCGAGGTGTTCGACCATTAAAAATTCTAAATTTAGAGCATTTTCGAATATTAAATTTATTAATATAATAAATTTTATAATCAGATAAACATCAAAATAACTTATTTAAGAAAATTAATAAGAGTTAAGAATACGTACGGCTACGTTACTCAGAATGTTCAGAGCTCTTTTATTAAGATATTAAACTTCTGCAGAAATATGGCGGCGACCAACTGATGGCGACTCGACGTCCAGTAAACACTTTTAATGAAGAGCAGAATTAAGTGGTCTTATTGAACTATTGGATTTGAATTACTAGATGTGAACCTGATAGAGACCAAAAATAATTAGCTTTTATATAATTTTAGATAAAATTAATAATTTTAAAATTTAATTTTAATTTTCAAGCAAATTTAACTAAAAATTAATTTCCAGTTGCGAGGTACGACCGGGGCCAGATTTTCTACTGAGACGTTATCAGTTTTTCTCCAACAAATCGTTCGTCCTGCAACAGTTTTACTATATGGACGATTCCTGTACCCTGCCTGCTTATTCCATCACAGCTTGGGGTCATTATCATCTCTCCAGAGCATCGTGGATAGTACCCGGTGCTATGGAAACGGACTATATCACCACCCGAGTTAACTTGATCGCTTATAGCAGCGATGTAGCCGATAGTTTGACTCACAGGATCAATCGTTCGTGTCCGAATCACATTCGTTCCAATTGGAGACCGTATAAGAGATACCGGGTGTACAGTTATGTGGAAAACGGAAACGGTAGTCGAAATGATGTCATCGAAGATTACGACTGTTTGAGTTCTTTGCACGTAACTTTTAACGAGTTGCAACTGATGCGGGTGGAACACAGGAAAGCTCTGCATCATCGACATAAACCGCATCCTACCAGAATCGAACTGTTTTTGGGTGATGTGCACAACGACGTGAACAAAAGGAATTTTTATAGACCCACTAACTATCAAGTACCGTTACTTAATTCAAAGGTAAGTCATAAATTTATTATTTTTTCCTTCCGTTAATAACAAATATAGTAATATAAGTTAAAAGAAACTATTAACTTAAACAAACAGGGAGGAGGATATTTTTTTTTGTCATCTCATCCGAAAGATTTAAGAGGGCGTTGTCTCGATCTCTCTTAAAGCCAACGAATCCAATCCTGATTGGAATTTAGAATTATCTGATCCCCAAACTATAAAACTTACTAAAGTTGCGTGTGACATGAACTCATTCAACCATCCCTACCAATAAAATTCAGATCAACAACTAAACAATGCGGTTAGAGTCGTAAATCAGGCTTAGAATAATTTTACAATGATGATGGGACTTACTTCTTACCACAGCGGTTCTCAATCTTTTTTCTGTTGAGGGACACATTTTAATATTTTAAAATTTGGCGGCACACCTAAATATTTTAAATAATAATTTAGTTATGGCAACGATTCTGTTGAGGAACACTTTTTAATATTTTAAAATTTGGCGGCACCTAAATATTTTAAACCACACCTAAATATTTTAAATAATAATTTAGATTTAACAACGAATTTTCATTAAACAGATTATTTTATTTATTCTTTTTTTGTTACAGACATACTGGTACACGGGATCATTACGTTATTAATTTATAGCGCCACCTACGGATTTTATCTTTTTTTAGAGAAAGTATAATTTTAATTTAATTTTTATTCCTTAATTTTTAAATTATGAATAACAACATAAAAAATTTTGGCTGTCGCAGAAATTGGAAGGTTAGATTTTTCTAACGATACACTATTTATATGAAAAAGGGGAATCCAGCCAACCACGTTTGCTATTCATATATTGTATATGATTCATACATACAATCCATTCTTAATTTTTCGCGGCACACCATCAAAAATTTGTGGTTGAGAATCACTTTGTTTCAGATTAAATACTAGTTTTAAATTTCCTCAATAAATAACTTCCTATACTAGTTTTTTTGCTCCATAACCCGGGCAAAATGTCACTTAAATAATATTCGTTCGCTTCAGGTGAGCGTAAAAATGGGTTACGATGTGTGAGGGTCTGAAAGAGACAAATAGCTATGTTTTTACTCCGATCTCACTGTCATCGATAGCTTTCTAAGCCCTGTAAAGTCGTGTCTTGCCTTCTAGAAGGGGGACAAACGGACAACCAGGTTTGTCATGCATCTTCGTCAAGCCATCAAAGAGACAGGACCTCCACACACGCTACATCTAGTAACTGCAGAGTACTTAGACACCCACTTTTATGGAGGGCCACGTACGTGCCACAATATCTAGATAATTCCATCACCAATAGGAAAACCTTTACATTAAAAAATTGCCATAACTGGAAGTGATACATTACACCGTTCTGTTTTCCTCATAAATAAATTTCGAAACCAAACTAGCCATCCTAAGGAAAACTTCGCTTTGATCAACCAAATCGCGTATGAGATTAGTTATGATCACAGAAAAAAACAGGTCCAAGAGCATGAAAATTATAGCTTTTATGTTTCGAAAGTTAAAAAAAAAGCAAACTTGAACAGAATTAATTAACATGTAAAACTGATAATTATAAAAAAAATCTCGGATATCCACTTTTACTTTAGCCAGAGGCATTCTACCTACTGCGACATGTCCTCTTCACCTGCTGAGAGTTGAAGTATGCGAGTTGTTCTTTTGTATACCCGACTGTTTTACGAAGACCACCCACTGATCTTTATTATATCTTGTAAGAAAGACGATCATTGGTGGAAATATCCCGCAGTTTTCCTTTTTTTTTAATCACAGTTATGGGCAAATATTCAATTATTCAGAAAGAAGGGCACGTCTTGTGGATTTATTGGAGTCTTGATAATTTTCTCTAACCTGATTTCTGATACAGTATTAAATTTATATATATATATAAAAAAAAAAAATAGAAACATGTTTGAGACTATATTGAATACAGGTTAGACCGATCAATTTTCTTCTAGATATTTAAATATGCAAAAGAGGCGCAACGAGTATCACGTATAAACTATAACGTCTCAGACAGCGTCACATCGATCTTTCAAACTTGACAATACGTTTTTTGACAACCGAAATAACCTTATGACACGCGATAATTGGATAAATTGTGTTTCTCACGTTATTAATGATCAGGTTTGGATGAATGATTATCATACACGTAGATAATTATCTTCCTACGTGGCAAACCGCGATACAGATGATTACAGCGATCCCTTCCTCTTCTGTAATTCACTTATTGCGTCTTCGATTTAGTTACGAATTAATTCAAAATAACTCCATTATAATTAAAAGATCTTAATAAGAAGTCATATGTATAACATTTTTCAGAGCATAGGATGTCACGTATGCCATCTAGTCAGCAAATCTCACGAATTATCTCCACCTCAACTTCCCGCCCGTCCCCAATTGCCAGTATATTTGAACGGAGAGTGGATCAGCACCAGATGCGAAATTCGTCCTCTGGGAATGTTTTTAACGCGACAACTACAATTCGATAGAGACAACTGGAAAGGAAGTTATCAATATTATGCCGATCCAAATTGTGCATCACCAACTTTTCTACTAGAGGCCGAAGGCAAATTTATGGAAATAAAACCATCTAATAAGTTTGCAGGTGCAACCGATTATAATTTCAACGTTTACAGAGGTTACTTAACTCTACAGAAAGAAAGTTTCGTTGCCATCGTTAATCGACATGGAAATGTATGCGGTAGAAGCGGATCCTGGGAAGTTAACATAACTCAGGATATTACATCGACGGGAGGCTGCTTGAATCTTGGTATTCGAGTGCCTAGCGTGGAGTATAACGTAGTCAGAATGGATATCGATCACCATGGCAATTCTCTGTTATATTTGGGAAAGTTAGACACGGATTTTAGACCCACTAGTCCTTCACGACGTCCTACGTCGTATCAACTTCCTCTTGTGCAGTGTCGGCATATTTCGGATAATCATCTTAATCCGATACCACACGCTCTTTATTTGTCATCGGGTTGTCAGTCGTGTTCTACTATCAACATTGTGATACTCTTAATATTCTGGATATTAAAAGAATACAAATAATAATAATAATAAAAACTGCAGCTGATGTTAGTTATTTTTGTGGGTAGAACTAAATTTTTAGATAGATGTTTGTAAGAATTATTGTGAATTTTAATAAGGTGGAATGACCATGCGTGAATTTTGTATTATATATTGTTTACTATATAAAAAAAGGGGAAAAATCTGCAGATTTTTGGATGTACAAATTGAAGTTTTTCTGCGGATGGACTCTCTCATATGTGCTATGATTGTTTTATTTAATGACTGGTAACGTCTTTATTGTAATATAATTTATGTAAATAAAGATCTTAGTGTTTTCTTGTACATTTTTAGAAGTTTTTCTTGAGTCATATGCAGGTTTAAAATATATATTTATTCTCAAATAGTCCAAAAAGTTCCTTATGGATCATTGTAAATATTCATGCTCACACAATAAATATCTCAGGAATAATAAAATGATTTTTGGATGAGAATTTTGAATTAAAATCTCGAAATAATCATTGATGTTAATATAAAACCAGGCCTTACGTCATTCTTATTACAAGAATGTAATATAATCTATCTTGTGTAGTTCCGTAAATATTATTACGATGTTTTTATAATTATAATGATTATATAATGAATTATTAGTAAAAATTATTCGTAAGAAAGGATTAATTAACCATTCGCACCAATTAAATAAACAATATTCACTCTAACAAACTAGAACTTTAATGTATAGTCTAAGCTGATGATTCTTTTTTAGATTACTAATTTTGCACAAGTTTTCATTTTCTGAAAAAAAAACTGTAAACGTTTATTTAATAGAAAATTTTTCTCTAAAAAATTAATCTTTATAGAATATATACGTGGTATAATGAAATATCTTTGTTTTAATTATTAATTATTTATATTTTATTTTTGTTCAGTTGGCAACAAGAGTTGTTGGCCGCCATGTTCTTTGTCTTTTTGAAATGTATTAGTTTTCATTTACTCTCTGATGTGTTATTAATATAATTAGCACTCTGTAGATGTATCTGGAAGTTATGTACATATTCTATAAAGATCATCTCTCTCACTTATCTGAGCTATTAATTTAGCGAATTTTTATTCTATAAAGATCGTCATCATCATCTCATCATCAAAGAGAATCTTTATTCTATTAAAGATCATCTTCATACTCATCTGAGCTATTAATTTTTTAAGTTAATATTTTAGAATGCATATGAATGGTTGGCACATATCATATATTAGTGAATAATATAAGTACATTTAGACCTTTAAAATGTAGTTTATGTTTTAAATGCATCTCTTAAATAAAATTATATTTTAATTATTAAATTATGCATATTTTAAATTTATGTCTATATGTATTCGATTTTAGATAGTTTTAAGAATGGAAGAAACTACTTAAATAAAATGTTAAAAAGCAAGCAATTCCTTAAAATTAACATCATAAAAATAGAAGAAGATAATTTAGATTAATATTAATTAATTATTTTTCATTAATTAATAGAAATATTTCTGAAATTCGTGTTTTAATGCTTGTCCTAGCTGAGGGGATAGAGGAGAAAACTCGCTCTGTCCACTGAGGAGGGACATAGGAGTGGTTAGGGGTTTTTTAAATTAAATAAAGTTGCAGCAGATTCTTTAGATATAACTTGTCATAGCTGAGGCATTTACATCTAATAGGCGTTATACATTTCATGTTCCAGTGAAGGCAAAAACCATCTGGAAAATTTCATTCACTGGCCAACAAAGGAGAATGTTTATAATGTTTTTTTTTAACGGATAGAAAAGTAAAAAATTCGAGCTGGCATTCTTTAATTTTTGCTAATAAATTTTGCTATTAAAAAAGGAGAAAACTCATTCGGTCCACTGAGAATGATTTTAAATTAAACGAAGTTGCAATAGATTCTTCCGATATGACTTGTAATAGGCGTTATATGTCCACTGAGAAGGGACATATAAAGTGCTCGGGATTTTAAATTAAACGAAGTTGCAATAGATTCTTCCGATATGACTTGTAATAGGCGTTACACATTTCATGTTCCAGTGAAGGTAGAAACCAAAGAAAAATGGAAACTGGGATAAAGAAACACTAAAAGTTCATCACAATATACTTTATAATCAGCAAAAAACTTCGAATGCAGTATAATTTGCATAATGCACAACAATATCAAGTTAAACTATTAATAACAAATCTAATTTTGTTTTAGATGTCAATAAACTCCGAATCATCTTTCCTATATAAAAAAGAGCATCATGTTTTTTTTTTTACCAGTCATCTGCTCTAATTACATTCATATAAGTTAACCAAAAATTTTTTCTTCTTTTTTTCAACCAAGAACAATCGGATGTCTGTGCTTAGTATGTAAGGAATATTATTAATCAGTGGTGCCTTGAATGGTTTAACTGTAAGTCATAAGAAAAAAACATCAAGAGAGCAGATGTTGGATATTCACATAATTACTTTCTTTGTGTGGGCTCCATTAAAAATTCATTTTCGAAAAGAACACGTGATTAACCATTACCGTTCTATAACAGTTGATAGAAGGCAAACGTTTTTGAAACGTAGCGCCATCTGTTAGAGTTGCAACAGTACGACATAAATAAATATATATATTATTTATTTTAAAATTATAAATTAAATTAAATATTTCGGTTTTGTAATATATATTTTAGCATAAATTAATCATAACTGAAAGAACTTTTAGGAAGAACCTTTCTAATCTAAGAAATTTATGTTTAACAACTGCATTTAGCTATAATTTTATGTAAATGCATTTTTCGCACATGGATTTCCTCATACCATACATCAGGTGATCTCAAAAGTAAGTTTTGAAAGATCCATTTGAATCTTCAAACATTGTGAAAGCTTAATTAGACCTATAATGCTTTAAAAATTCGTGTTTAGGCAAGTTGAGACATGTTTGATCAAGTACTTTTGAGAAAAGTAGTGTCGTTTGTTCAAAAATTAAGTTTTGAAAGGATATAAAAGATCCATTTGAATCCACGAACGTTGTGAAAGCTTAATTATACCTATAATGCTTTAAAAATTCGTGTTTAGGCAAGCTGAGACACGTTTGAACAAGTGCAGTATAAAAATGGCATTACTTTTTGAGAAAACTGATTTAATATTACTCCTCTTAAAATTAAATAATTATATTTAATATATTCAAATACTGTAACCAATACTTTTACTGGTTTCAAGTGAATTTATCATCAGAATAATTCTGGAACTTGACAATTATTGTCAGGTAAAACATATTATCTTTATTAAAATCAATAAAATTCGTTTAAAATTTTTAAAAGCAATAACGTTAAATGCAGATTTGATTACTTTTTAATGTATTTCATTAAAAAATAAATAAAATAAAAATAATTTACACTAAGCATATATTCTGATGCTTGGTTATACTCGTGGCTATACTAAGCAGTATAGATATTCTTATTCATGAGAATAATAAAGCATTTATATTGAGTTAATTGTAGGTAATATATATATGTGTGTCTGTGTGTGTATAGGGCATTATTCTGTATTCTATTATTCATTTAAACGTCTAAATAAATTAATTAATTAGTGATAATATTGTTCATTAATGAAATGCATACTAAAGCCGCTCTATTGGACAATACAGCACTATAATGGCAACATTTTATTGCATTCAGGTTATAAACAAAACTGCTCACTTACTATTACTTGACGACAGTATCAGAAGTCAGTATTGAGTCTATGGGAGAATATAGTAATTCTATAGTAATAAGATTACTATAGGATCCCATAAACTTAATAATGACTTCCAGGTTTTTAGCGATTATTTTTTGAAAATTATTTTTGTGCTATTAATATTTAAAATAATCAAAAGGAGAAATATTTTATTTTTTTTTTAAGGAAAAAAAAGGAAACATTCTGCAAAAATCCTTTTCTCAATTTTTCTTAAAACTATTCGAAAAATATCCATTTTGCTCAGTTTAATTAAGTATTGTTTACTGAACATTATAAAATATTTTCATTATAAAATATAATAAAAATTACCGAAAATATTGATTAAATGATAACTACATAAATTAATTTGGTCAAATTGCAATCACGAATTGTTTTTGCTATAATGGATAAGTAAGGAAGAGGATGGAAAAAAAATCCGATTCAAATCGAACTTACTTATATACATCAGAAAGCCTGATTTTCTTTTTTGATTCAGTGCCTATGTATACATTCCTGGCAGCGATTTCTCATTTATTATATGTAGATTGGTGAGATGGTTACAATTACAGAGCGGTAACTTCATAGAATAATTTACATATTAGTTTACAATCATCCTTGACAAGAATACTGACGAGTCAGATAAAATTCTGACTTCCTCATGATGGAAAATATTCAAGAAGTTTTTTTTTTTTTAATTGGAACGATTTCGCGTTTTATCTGTAAGAAAACTAATTATTTTTATCAATTATGCCTAGATGAGCAATTTTCTTTATCGGTGAGAGAGAGAGAGAGAGAGAGAGAGCAATTTTATGTTTGACGATAAAAATTTCGTAAGAATAATAATAATAAATGCATGCTTTGTGGAATTGTAAAATGCACTGGTACAGAATTATATCTTAGAGATAACAGCTTTAACTACTTAACAAAATAAAGCTCAACCATTTATCTTAAACATTTCATTGTATCTATACGTAGATTCAATAAAAACGTTTTCGTCTACATTCAGCCAAATCTCGTCAATGGACGTGTAATAATTATTTATAAATGTTGATAAAATATAAATTTAATAAAATGAAATGCCAGTTAACTAAAAAATATTTTATTTTTTTAACTAATTTAATATAATTAAGGAGCCATCTTATAATATCTAGATATCAAAGAGGAAACATCAGATGAAAGAATAGCTACAGTCTGTACTTGAGTAATTTTTTGTTTCGGAAGAGCGCTCAGATTATAAAAATTTAATAAAACTAAAAATTGAAAAAAATTTATTTTATATATCTACAAACACTCATTCAAACAATATAAAAAAAATCTTAGCATACATTATGATAAGATTGATTATTACTATATTAGAAAAATATTAATTTTTAATAAGTCAATGGTGCAATAAGCAAAACATCAATGAAAAATGGCAAAAATAGAAAAATAAAAATGAAATATTGTATAGAAATAAAAAATCACATACCGAATTTATTTTTTAGAATTATACAATTAAGACAATTCATATAATATCCAATATTCAGATAATATCTTTATTTTAATAGATGAATTTAAGATATTAAATAAATAAAGAATATAATGAATGAAAAAGATATTATTGATCCATTATTATAAACAATAGCTTAGCAATAGTTTCAACATAAATCTATATTTTTCATTATCATCATCAGCAGCAATTCTTATTTCATCCACTGCTGGATATGTATGCTTCCATCTTTTTTCCCCAGATGTACCTATTTTGTGAAATCTTCATCTACTGGAAAAATCATAAAATTAAGTACTTATATAATTATTATTGCAAATAAAAATCTCAACAGTTTCCATAAAGAACAATAAATCCATTTTTTAAGCTATTTTTATATTTGCACAAACTTCCTCATCGAATTTTTGCTAGCTACTGTTTTACATTATCAGAAGGTTTGAAATTATACAAACTGAAACATTATACCTACGCAATAAAAAGTAATATGATAACTGTACGTTTAATCATAATCATTTTTCTGTAATAATGTTGTTGATTGTACTAACATTTCATTCATATCCACTGATAGCTTTGTTCCTACTTGTCTTCAATAACCGTATTAACTGATTTGGAATATCACTCGAAATTGATACATATTCATAAAGTCCATGAACTATAAATTATAATTTTTTTCATCCAGAGAAAAGTTATGATAAGATAACTCGATTTCAACAAATTAAATCAATATATAGACATATATAAAGCAAATCCTCAGATTAAGGGACTAATAATGGGATCCATTATATCAAGATTTTCCTATAAACTATAATTATGTAATTATTTTTTTGCATATAAGCACAGATTATGAACATTTTTGAAATTTAAGTGTGTACTTAATATCTATATGTTAATCGATTTAAATATCTATAGTCATAATCACGTTTGCTCACTTTACTTTTACACCAAAATAAAGTGACCAGACGTCCCGGATTAGCTGGGACAGTCCCGGTTTTTGAGTCTTTGTTCCGTCTAGAAAAAAATGTTCCAGATTATCCCGTTTTTTACTTATAAGTAAATAGTTAATATTAAAAATTAAAAAAATAACTAGATTTAATTTTAAAAAATTAGCGTCTGAAGAATGCTCCTTCCAACTTTTACTATACATAGATTGTGGCCACCTTAATCCACCTTAATATAACCAATATGTCGGCCGGATTGGCCGCGTGGAAACGCTTCGGATTTCTACTCTGGAGGACCCGGGTTCGAATCTCGGGTCCCACCCTTGGAAAATATTTATCATGGAGTCCGGGCCTGGCCCGTCGATCCCCGTCCTCCACAATCCGGCTGACCCCTCCGCAGGGGTGGGCAGCCTGTGGAAGGGCTTATTTCGCCCCGCCACTTATTACTTTTACTGAGTGGAAAGTGGCGTCATCTGTTGACCAAAAAAAAAAAAAATCCAATATACATAGCGGCCGGATGGCCGAGTGGAAACATGTTGGCGTGCCAAGCAGGAGGACCCGGGTGCGGCAAATCTCCTCACAAGTTTTTTCTGGCTGCTGGGCCCACCCGGCGATCCCCGTCCTTCACCATCCAGCCCCCCAGGACATACAGTATCAACCTTCTCATTAAAGAATAAAATAACTTTTTATATATTTTATATATCTGAAATTGTTATTTTTGTTACTTATTATTTACCATTTATGTACCATGAACTATAATGATTTTATTATATTATTGTAACTCTAATATATTTCTCTATTCTATCCGCTTTCCATCTAAAAAAAGGTCATGTGCCTACTGCACTGTAAAAATTTTTTCGTTGCACACTTGCTTTCAAAAAGATTGGCCACTGCTGCTGTATATTATAAACTATAGTCAATTCACGCAAAAGCCGCTTTATTGCAAAAAGGATGTTGGGAAACCATTAATTCTGGCTATAATACAACCACCATGACAAATGAAGAAAAACGAACAGACAATAAGGCACTAACATTCCTCTTCCTACTAGTCAAAGACAGTTACCTCAACGACATCAGCGGAAGTGCAACAGCAAAAGAAGCATTGGAAATTTTAGAAGAAATGCATTCAAAATGTGGCTTGTTACACATCTTACAATTAATGAGAGACTTTTTCAACATAAAGATGAAACGAGATGAAGATATGAAAAAATACCTAGGTTGATTAATAGAATTGCACAAAAAACTAATGAGCAGCAGATATGGTTTTGCTGATAGAGAAGTAGCATTAGTGATACTTATGGGACTTCTTAACACCTACAAACCATTCATTTTAAATTTAGAACAAGATGAAGCTACCTTTACGGCTAAAAATGCGAAAACACGTTTGCTAGTTGAAGAAAAGAGAAAAATAAGTCGTAATGAAGAAAAAGGGGAACGACAACAATGAACCTAAAGCACTCCTCGCCAAAAATAGAAGCAATTTTAGACAAAATACGAAGTCCAGAGATGATAAAAATGCCATACTGGAGAAAATCGAAACTTCACAGAAAACTATCGAGAAGGGAAATGACATCACCCACAAATGATGAGTCAAATATAACTACTATGGAAAGTTTGGCCACATTGCAAGAAATTGTCCTGAAGTTTACAAAAATAAAACTGAAAATCAATATGACACTCATCGTGTATAATCAATAATTAACAGTGCAATGTGCACAAAAAGAGGAAGTATTAATTGTTCTTAAATATGGTATTTGAACAGTGGAGTGACTGACACATGACATTATGTAGGGAGAAGTTAACTAATTTTAGGCTATTAGAAAGCAAGGTCGAAGTGGCAAACAAGGAGACAATGAAAATAACAGGAATAGGACATGTGAATTTCAACTTACTGAGAAAAATGGAAGTGCAAGGATCACTCTAGAAAACTGTATTATATGTACCTGAACTTGACAGAAATCTTCCCTATAGGAAGAATAGAAGAATTAGGAATGAAAGTGAACTTTGAAGATGTGAAAGCTATAGTAGCAATTAATGGAACAAGACTGCCAGTCTTTCTCACAGCTATGCAGGACAGTAGACTGTACAAGTAGAAGAAACTAAGCCATCATCAAAATTAGCCAAGACTGTTAATGAAACATTATGGCATCAACAACTCTGCCACCTTCACCAAGGAGTGTTAAGAAAGCTATGCAAAGAAGGGGAAAGCGCGAAAGCAGGCAATTAACAAACTGCGGAAAATGTTCCACCTGCTTGCTTGGAAAATTAAGAAGGAAAAGCTTCTCAACTTCTGAAGCTGCCTGAGCCACTGCACCGCTTGAACCAATTCACTCCGATGTTGTTGGAAAAATTACACTGACATTGAAGGGAGGATTAAACTATTTTGTTACATTTGTGGATGACTATACAGGGTGCCCACGTTTCTGTGGACCAGGCATTTTTCATATATATATATATATATAATAATAATAGACGTAGCAATAATTTCTAAATAAATCTATAAACTCATGTTCATTTAATTTATGTCTACAATCATAAAATATATGCATGCTCAAAATATAGATTTATAGAAATCCATACCCAAATATTGCATAAAATGTATTGATGTATTTGTTATAAACTATCTGAACGTACTGAGTGAATACAAAAATTAAAAAAAATATTTTTTTTGTTAACAGATGACGCCACTTTTCATGCAGGGAGAATACTAAGTAATGGGGCAAAACAAGCCCTTCCACATACTGCTCACCCCTGCAGAGGGATCAGCCGGATTGTAGAGGACGGGCCGGACGGGGCCCGGACCCCATGATAAATATTTTCAAGGGATGGGACCCGAGACTCGAACCCGGGTCCTCCAGAGTGGAAAGCCGAAGCGTTTCCACGCCTCGAACCCGGGTCCTCCAGAGTGGAAAGCCGAAGCGTTTCCACGCGACCAATCCGCCAAGTAATGTTTGGATTTCAGATCCATATGCGAGTACTGGTAATATAATCCGGCCGACCACTCCAGAGTGGAAAGCCGAAGCGTTTCCACGCGGCCAATCCGGCCGACGACCCACGATAAATATTTTCAAGGGGTGGGACCCGAGACTCGAACCCGGGTCCTCAGAGTGGAAAGCCGAAGCGTTTCCACGCGGCCAATCCGGCCGACTCAACCTTGGGATATGGTTTCCATGCGGCCAATCCGGCCGACTAAAAAAATATTATTACAGTATATTATAGAATCTTTTTTAGAAAAAATATTTAACAAACTTCTTAGGTATATTCTCTAAAAAAATATTATTACTGTATATTATAGAATCTTTTTTAGAAAAAATATTTAACAAACTTCTTAGGTATATTCTCTACAATGATGAATGTTACTAAATATTAAAAATTATGATTAAAAATGGGAAATTTTAAGCATTATATGCAATTATCGAGATAACGAAACAAATTATATAATTATTCTATACTATTTCAGTTTCTAATTGTGCATTTAGCATAATTATTTCACTCTTTCCTGACAGTTATGTTCTCAACCTTTCATTTCGCGTACTACCAAATTCAAAAATTTCAGTATCACCAAGAAAATACGTCTCGTATACACATAGGAAGTCTAGATTATACACATACTACTGGTTATGTCTCGCGTACACTAATGATACGCATTTCACAGGATGAGAACCGCTGATGTAATCTAAATACGTGAATTTCGAATGTGCGGAAGAAAAAGGGAGCCAGGAAAGAAAAGACTGTCTTTGGTCTTAATCCATAACTTGGTGCCCGCGAAAGGCACGACAGATCAAATTCCCGGAAATTAAATTTTCCTTTGTAATAAAATGCATTTACTTTTATTAAATAAACTCTTTTAAAAATTGATGGCTAGGTTAGGTAGGTTAAGCCACCATATCGCACGAGGGATATATTGTATCTGGCGGCGGCCATTTATACAGCCCATCACAGGCTGGCCAGCACCTATGATAGAGTCAACCGGATGGTTGAAAGATAGAGTTCAACGGGCCTGGCTCATTTCGTATTCTGAGACTAGCCAAAAGGCCGCTCCCCATGGCCGGATTGGCCGCGTGGAAACGCTTCGGCTTTCCATTCTGGAGGACCCGGGTTCGAGATCAACCGGATGGTTGAAAGATCAACGCGCCTGGCTCATTTCGTATTCTAAGACTAGCCAAAAGGCCGCTCCCCATGGCGGATTAGGCGGCCGGATGGCCGAGTGGTAACGCGTTGGCGTACCACGCTGGAGGACCCGGGTCCCGCAGGGATGGGCAGCCTGTGGAAAGACTTGTTTCACCCCGCCACATAATATTCTATATGAATGGAGTGTGGCGTCATTTGTTGACAAAAAAAAAAAAGTAGGCTCTATATGAATGGAGTGTGGCGTCATCTGTTGACAAAAAAAAATAGGCTCTGAGCTAAGCTCATTAAACTTTTTCTTCATATGACTGCCAACCCCATCGCTAGTACAAGCGGCCCATAATGAGCATTGAAATCAACGTAATTTATTACAACTGTACAGTTTTATGCCGTTTTTCATCGTGTAGGTATTAAGCCGAAGAGTATTCCAGTACCCTTACAGGCTACCCACACCCCTAGTAGGGTCAGCTGTGAAGTAGAGGATAGAATTCAACAGACCGTGTCGAATCGGCCGGATTGACCGCGAGGAAACGCTTCGGCTTTCCACTCTGGAGGATCCGGATTCACGTCTCGAGTCCCATCCCTTGAAAATATTTACCATGGGTCTTCGCCCGGCCCGTCGATCCCTGTCCTCCACAATCCGGCTGACTCGGCGGCCGGATGGCCGAGTGGTAACGCGTTGGCGTACCACGCTGGAGGTCCCGGGTCTGGTCCCGGATTTTTTCGGGGTGCTGGGCCCGGCCCGTCGTCCCGGGTCTGGTCCCGGATTTTTTCGGGGTGCTGGGCCCGGCCCCAAGGTCTGGTCACGGTTTTTTTTTCGGGGTGCTGGGCCCGGCCCGGTGATTCCCGTCCGTCACCATCCGGCCCCCCTCCACGGGTGTGGGTGCAGCCCGTGGAAGGTCTGGTCCCGGTTTTTTTTCGGGGTGCTGGGCCCGGCCCGGTGATTCCCGTCCGTCACCATCCGGCCCCCCTCCACGGGTGTGGGTGCAGCTCGTGGTTAGAACTGGCCCCGCCCCCTTAGAAAAATATGAAATCTTCTTGATTGGAAAGGGGACGTAAAATATGCAAAAATAAAAATAAAAATAATCCGGCTGACTCCTCCTCAGGGATGGGCAGCTTGTGAAAGATCTTGTTTCGCCCCGCCACTTAATATTATTCCAGAATGGAAAGTGGCATCATCTGTTGACAAAAAAAAAAGAATGGTATTCTAACACCATCTGTTTTTGGAGGTGTGGAATCTGGGAATCGAATCCGTATCCTCCAGGGTAGAAGCATAGCACGCTTCCGCTGAGGTTGTCTGGTCGACTAATCTCTAGTTGGGGCGGCCGAATGGCCGAGTGGTAACGCGTTGGCGTGCCACTCAGGAGGACCCGGGTGCGGCAAATCTCCTGAAAAGTTTTCCGGGATGTTGGGCCCGGCGATCCCCGTCCTAAACCATCAGGCCCCCCTCCAAGGGTGTGGGTACAGCCCGTGGTTGGAAATGGCCCCGCTCCTTAGTAATCTCCCTGATTGGAAAGGGGCGTAATAATACAAACAAAATCTCTAGTTGGAAAGTAGCATAAAAACTTGTAATCTAACCTGATTCAGTTTTAAGTTCCGATTGCTTCAAAACACGAAATTAAACGCAACATATAATATAACTATAATATAATAACTATATTACAGTGTCGGCCGGATTGGCCGCGTAGAATAAAATATATTTTTATTTATTTTTTATATTTGCCTATTATTGTTATTGTTTCCAGTGGACTGAGCAAGGATTGAATTTCATTTAAAATGTTTAAATAGTGACAATCAAAATGGGAAAATGCAATAATATATGCCACAAAGCATTTATTACAGTACAAAACATTAAATTTTTTTAAAAATAAAACTTGTTGGTAAAATACAAAACATAATTAATTTGATTTAATATGCTTTTTAAAGAAAATATTTTTTAAATTTATTTAATTGTAGAATATTTAAACGAAAAATTGCATAAGTATAATGCATTATTTTGATCAAATAAATAATTTGGTTAGTTTAATTAACATCTGTAAGATGAACAGAAATGGAATGTTTGGACCACAGATTTGGACGAAGATTGCAAGAGAAAAACTGAATAATTAAACATCATGCTTTCGATCTATTATACTTTTTCATTTCGCAGAGCATTGAATTTTTATTTAAAGATTTACTAATTTGAAGTTTTCAGAATTTGTAGTGTTATTAGCAATTCAGTTTCAGAAATTTTAAAATTGGATTTATGTGATCCAAAACTCTTATAAATATACTTTACTGATGAGCACATGATCATGACACTTTTCTTGACAACAGATGATGCCAATTCCCAATATATTAATTACTAAATGGTAGAACTTGGCTGCATGGCCATGTGGTAAAGCATTTGCTTAGCCCCTTAAGGGATCCGGATTTAATTCAGGATCACAAATTTCCACTTTTCAAGAGAAGTCCAGATCCAATTTGTTGAATCCCATCCATCAACTTTCTTGACGGATGGAGTTCAGTAGGATGGGTCCCATCACGGTACTGGCTAGCCTATGATAAGCTCTAAAAGAGATCCCGCCAGATATTGCACAGTATAGTTCTAATACGATATGGCGTATAAGGACTATGCTGTTCTGTACTAAAAGCTAAATGGTGGAACCGTTGATTGGAACGAATAAGCTATATAAGCTACCCAGCCATGGAGTGGTCAGTCGGACTGTAGAGGACGGAGATCGATGAGTAAGCCCAAACCCATGAATAAAATTTCAAAAGGACAGAACTAGGAATCGAATTCGGATCCTCTAGTTGGAAAGTTGAAACATTCCAGTATTCACATTAAAATGATCCCCTTATTACTCATTATTTTGTACCTAGCAAACTGAAATTTTCAAGAGACCTTAAATATCACAATTAAACATTCTTATCTTGAATTTAACTAAAGTCACTTCAAGATGATATCTATTAAGATGTTTAAATAGAAAAAAAATCTCTTACCTTTATTTTTCTTCATTCCGATCCGAGAGGATCGAAGTTTTTAATTTTGCTTCTTTGCTTCTATAACCAATATTCGTTGTTGGCCGGATTGGCCACGTGTAAACGCTTCGGCTTTCCACTCTGGAGGACCCAGGTTCGAATCTCGGGTCCCACCCCTTGAACATCGGATTTGTACCTTGCTGAAAAATGTGGTTTTTCATAATACATTCTATGAACAGGAAGTTAAGCAGACAGAAGCTGCTATGGTGTCTGATGGCAAATAATCATTTAATTACACTCAACGGAAAGGATTTTTTGATTGTTGGCTATGCTGATAACATAGTCATCATTATGTTGAAGAAGTTTCCCAGGACTGCATCTGAAGTGCTCTCAATATAGTGTCTAATTAGATTGACTGTTAATCCAGCAAAACTATCTGTACTGTTTAAATTAAGAAGGTCAATAAATGAAAACAGGTTCATACATTATTTACAAATACAATTGATTTCTTCACTAATCGAATATGCTGATTTTTGCTAATATTCTAGTTATCCAAAAATTAGCATATATGAATATACTTATTCACTTATTATTATGTGTTACAGGAATTGATTTTTATCAATTATCATAATAAGCTATTCATGTGTTCGAAACGTTTGAATTTACTTGAAATGTTCAACTTCTTTCTGTATCAAATGACGATCCGTATAAATTTATACTTTCCAACATTGCAAATGAATTGATTTTATGTATATTGTTTTTATAAAATATATTTATAATAATGATTTATGAAAGATAAAAAATTATTCTATCAAAACTTTTTGAATTTCATATATTTCGGACAAAACTTTAATTTTCGGTCACTTCACGCAACAAAATATAGTACAATATAATTGATATGGCTGTATATTGATTTTTATTTCCGAAATTTCACCTATTTTTTATGGCCCACCATAATTTATGGAACTTTCCTTTGACCCAATCTATTCGTCATGTAACGGATCATCAAATATTTAAATTATCAAATTTAATGATTATTCTTTAATGTTTAAAAATGCACATTGCTCTAATGAAGAGATATTTTTACTTATGCGAAGGTTTTCAATAATAATGAATAAAAAAGTTTCAAAATTTTATTATTTTTTGAGATCAATCTTGATCAAAATTTCAATTCAGCAATAACATCAACTCTATTTTTCAAAAAATGTCCATGTAGATATTGGATGCTTATCTCCATGCAAGAAAATTAAAAAAAATTTCCCGTTTACAAGAATATCAGGAGATTCGAATATTATCTCGAAATTATTTAAAATAAAGATTAGTGTAGCTAAGTTAATCCGCCATATCTCACTAGGGATATACTGTATCTGGTTACTGCAACTTATAGAGCCCACCACAATCTGGCCAGCATCCATGATGAGGTCAACCGGATGGTTGAAGGATGGGGTTCAACGTTCGGGCCTAGATTCCTCCTGAAAAACTGGAGAATTGGGGACCCGGATTCCTCCAGGGTAGTAAGCCACAGTTTTACCACGCTGCCATCTAACCGACCTTTAATATAAAATTTTGATATTATAACTATAACAGACATTCGGCTACATTAGTATAACTTTTCTTTAACTGCAAAATGAATATCACTCAAGTTCAGAACCAATTGTTTAATATTACGTACTGTATAAAATGATGATAATAGTTATCTTAACAATTTGCTTCTAAGTTTATTATATAAGTAGATTCAATTGTACAGAACGATAATTGCATGGTTTCATTGATCGATTATGAAAATACTTTCAAAATTAAAGAATCAGTGGAACTGGAATATTTATTCTCTTCCGTTATAAAAAAAAATTAATTTCTATTAGAGATATAACTTATCGACAAATTATTAACTCATAGAAAATATTTCATTAAATTAAAATAGACACATTAAAGATAAACATGTAGATCACGCATATATTTCTTGCAAGCGCATTCACTTATTCGCAATATGCGCCATTATAATTTAATAAATCTGACATTTATTTCGAAGTAGATACACATCATCAGTAATTGAAAACAGAAATTTGTTAGGTTAGTTAAGCCGCACACAGGAGGGATATTTGGATATACATTATCTGCGGGGGCAATTTGTAGAGCACATCACAAGCAGGCTAACATTCATAATGGGGTCAGCCGGAAATTTGATGTATAGGTTCAATGGACCCTCGTCAAAAAAAAGGTACAGGATCCGGAGTTGACAATGCGGCCATCTTCAAAATTTATTAATATTCAAATTATTCATTTATACACAATGAAAAAAGATCGTATTTTATGATATAACATTTGTAAGAACGATAAATTCTTAAAGCATCGATAATCTTTACAAATATACATAAATATTAATTAATAAATTATAAAACAAAATAACGCACAGGAAATATATGGAAGTGAATAAACACTGAACTATAAGTCACTATTCTTGTATGCACCCTTATTAGGCTGTACACCTTATCCGTTATATACTTTAAATATATAATAATTTTTATGATGTTTTCTAATTTTCAAAATATCTATGATTTCTTAAAATTTGAAAGATTTTAGACCTTTAAACGTATTTTTTTAATATTCAATGTAAATAATATGCATTTTAAGAAAATTGTCATAAATTATTCAATATTTTTTAAACGTACTTTTTTAATATTCAATGTAAATAATATGCATTTTAAGAAAATTGTCATAAATTATTCAATACATAAATCGTACCACGTGTAATTGAAGACATTGATTATTTCTAACTCTGAATATTTTTTTGTCGGCCAGATGGCCGCGTGGCTCATGTCGTATTCTGAGACTTTAGCCAAAGCTTTTCCCCTGCTCCACAAATTATTCAATACATAAATCGTACCACGTGTAATTGAAGACATTGATTATTTCTAACTCTGAATATCCTTTTGTCGGCCAGATGGCCGCGTGGTAAAGCTTTGGCCTACCGCTCTGGAGGATCCGGGTTCAAATCCTGATCCCACAGCTCCAGTTTTTCAGAATGGATGCGAGCCCGGCCTATTGAACTCCATCCTTCAACCATCTGGTTGACCCCATCATGGGTGTTGGCCAGCCTGTGTTGGCTCTACAAGTGGCCGCCGCCAGATACAGTATATCCCATGAGGATAGGGGCTATAAGTGGCCGCCTCCAGATATAGAATATCCCATGAGGATATGGCCTATAAGTAGCCGCCGCCAGATACAGAATATCCCATGAGGATATGGCGGCTTTCACAAGTGGCCGCCGTCAGATACAGTATATCCCAAGAGGATATGGCGGGGCCGCCGCCAGATACAGAATATCCCATGAGGATATGGCGGCTTAATCTAACTAACCTAACCTGAATATCCTTTTATTTCTATTTTGCGTGGGTAAATTTGGATCAATACAAAGGCAACTTTATTAAAATCTCAGTTGATTATATTTTCCTTGTGTTTACATCATCAATTGCAATTTTCTGAAAATTTCTGCCCGATCTCAAAAGACACGTTTTCTAGAATCTAAATTGCTGATTGCAAGAACAGTTTTCTAGATAAGTGGAATAATATCAATACTTTTATAAGTATGTCGCGGAAAATCAGATTAATTCAGTATTTACCAAAAAAATTTGTATAAATTCATGAAAATTTCTAAAATTTAATGTTCTAAATTAAAATATATACAAAATTTCTGTCCGATCTCAAAAGACATGTTTTCTAGAATCTCGGTTGCTGATTGCAAGAACAGTTTTCTAGATAAGTGGAATAATATTAATACTTTTATAAATATGTAGCGGAAAATCAGATTAATTCAGTATTTACCAAAAAATTTGTATAAATTCATGAAAATTTCTAAAATTTAATGTTCTAAATTAAAATATATATCTATTCCAGTTATTAATAGCATTGTTAGAAATTAGAGTTAACAGATTAGAATTTTTAGTTTTTTTTTAAGAAGAGTTTTAACATACATAAAAATTTCCCAGAAACAAATTTTCTAGTACTTTTTATTCCAATTATTAATAGCATTGTTAGAAATTAGAGTTAACAGATTAGAACTTTTAGTTTTTTAAGAAGAGTTTTAACATACATAAAAATTTCCCAGAAACAAATTTTCTAGTACTTTGATTTTTTTATTTTAAAGAAATTTATCTTATATTGCTTAAAATCTGATTTATTATTGCAAATATATTGAACTACATAATGGAATAAGCAATATATGTGTTGATTATGGATTTCTATCAGACAATTCATATTATAATCATCATAGTGAAAGAAATTCGAGTTGAAATATAAAATAAATCATTTACAGATTTTTTCTGTGCCAAGAATACATTTGTCCTATGTACAGGCATACCTCGCTTTATGGTGCTTCTCAGTTATATTCCATGTTTGTATATTATATCTCAAAATGGAAATTATGTGCAAAATAATACTTACATTAGATATATAATACATAAATTAGCATATAGACATGCTGGTCTCTGTGCCATCCTGAAAACTAAAGGTATGAGATTAGGAATTGAAACCGGATCCTCAAAGATAATACGCGAATGCTTTAAAACGCAGTAATCTGTATATGATTTTATTCCTAGCAGTATGAAGAGCAGATTGGTCGCCTGGATTCGCTTCGGACTTCAATTTTGGCCGGGTTCGAGTCTCGATCCCAACCCTTGAAAATATTTATCATGGGGTCCGGATCGGCCATTCGATCCCCACTTCACAATCCGGCTGAATCCTCTGCAGGGGTATGCATCCTGTGGAAGGAATTGTTTCGCCCATTCACTTAGTATTCTTCCAGAATATAAAATGGCTTCATCTGTTGACCAAAAAATTCCCAACGCAATCGTGTACTTAACAAAAGACGTAATCTGAAAGTAACCTCTGCATAACGAGTTATGCCTGTATTTTATAAATTCATGTAATGGAATAGATAGAGTAAAAAAACAATTATAGAATATTTTCTAAAAAGCAATATACAACATTACTGTACAAATCTTCATTATATGTGAGAAGATAAATAAATACAATAAATTTACTAATTAATATTAGCTTTAAAGCTGGAAGTAATCCGTTTACATAGTAATTGAAATTGCAAACATTACTTACAAGATAAATACAATAAAGTTAGTAGATTTACCAAGTTTCCTTGATAAGATATTAACCAGTTTGGATTTAAAGTAACCCAACTAAATATTGCGAAGAGATAATGGGTGCCACAATTGTCAAAAGTTTGTAATGATTAATTATTAGAGGTTATAAATTACGTTATCCTCATGGCATTTGTAGGCATGATTTAACAATATAATTCATAATATTTCTCAATTAATTGAAATGCTGTCATGAAGGAAATCTCAGATGTTTTAATATTCCTACATTTAAAATCGCTGAAAAACACGATTAAAAGAATTAAATGTTTACATATATTTCGATAATATAATCCTTCAAACCAAAATTCACTTAATTATACTAATTCATTCGAAACATGTTAATAAGATCCAGACTTGAGCCCGATTAAATATTGAAATTTTCAAAAAATCTTAAGAAGTTCAGAAACCGTTTGTCATAATTTGCTCAATAAAGAATCCGTGATTCTTTGCCAATATATTCAATCTTGAGTGGGATTCCAGATATGATGATTATGATGACTTAAAAATATCTTTATTACTTAGTAATTTCCGATTGAAAAACAAACAGCATATAACATAAAAAGAAGAGTTGATTCTGGATTTGTTAATCAGATTGCGTAATTTTGTAAGGAATAATAAGAATTTACATTGCATCTAATAGTCCTCTTTTGGGACATTTATTGCCATGTCTTATTTTATGAATTTTCACTAGAAACAAAAAGAAATCCACCATAGAATTCCATAACTGTAAAGAAAATTGAAATAAGGTGATTTTCAATTCATATTTAATGAGGAATTTCATATAATTGAAGAAAATTACCTTAATGATGATATTTTTCTTAATTATAAAGTGCATTAGACAGACACCTATGGCAGGACCTGTATATCTTTTTTGAAGATTTATCATCTACATAAAAGAAATATATTTGAAATATAAAATATGTTACATATTATTTAAATTTTAAAAAACATTTCTGATATAATATTATTTACGAATGTTTTTTTCATTACCTACATAACTTTTTAAATCATATAATAAATATACCAAAATTTCAACTAGAGTACGAATTAAATTCTAGAAGAAGTCTCATCTATTATTATTAAACTGATTCAAGTCTCATCCAGTATCAAATCCAAGTCTCATCCAGTGTCAAATCCAAGTCTCATCCAGTATTAGTATTTTTCAAATAACGGATAGGACTCCTCATAGGATATTGGACCTAGGAGACTTCTTCACACAATTGAGAGTTGAGAGTCCCAATTGCAGAAGTTGTCATGGAAAAGATGAAACTCCTCTTCATAGTTTATGTGAATGCGTAGCTACGTTATGATATTCAAAAGTTCCATTTTCCTTCCCCAGAAGATCTTTTATAATCCCATTGAAGAAGATACTATCTTTTGTGTATAAGACAGGAATTCTCATGAGCTGATTGTGTAGTGAAGCACAATCGATGAGTAAATGGTTAAACTGCTAGCACTATTTTAAGCTTCCTTTCTCATTGATACTTCTATTATTATTACAATATTAAACTTGAATTATAAGTTAAATATCTAACGTATGAACATAAAATAGCTCAAACTTACATATACTATATGGAGTATGTGGATATCAATATTTATTTAGCTTTTTTCCTAATAAATGGTGTAAGAAACCAAGAATTCATTGCATAATTTCTAAATATCTAACAAAAGTGAGTTATAAATTTTGTATATCACCGTGCAGAGCCGGCCCAAGACACGATGCAAGTAATGCATAGCATCAGGGCGCCACCGTATGGGGGGCGCCTTACAAGATTATTTAGGCACTATTGTCTAAAAAATATAGGGGGCGCTATAAAAGAACTTTGCAGCCGACTACTCTAGAGCCGCACTGTCACCCTGTCTACATATTATTGTATAGAATTTAAATCAGTCATTGTGAGATCAAATAAACAGCAAAATATACTATTTGAAGCTTATGAAGTTTTCTTTGTTCATGCTGAATCTAACCATAATATCATTTTCCTGTCAGAAATTTGTGTTGTAGAATAAAGATATTAGAAGGTAGGATTTGATCAGAATTCAGAAAGAATAAAGAAAAAAATCCTTAATAATGGAAACAAAAGTTAAATAAACCCTTACAAGTTAGTGAAGAAATAGAAAAAAATTGAAAACTTATGAGGAAAGAACCGCATTTTCGCGCAGGTGAGGAATTGAAGTACCATCTGAAGGATTCGTGTTTAATTCTTGGAAATTATATCTCCAACAAATTCTTCAAGATGTATGGGAGCAACGATTATTGAATCACGTCATTCATCTGACGGTTTTTTTTCTACTACAAGTGTGAGTGGACACGTGTAGTCCAAGTAATGAAACTGGAATCCTTTGCCAGTTGGTAAGCTATGGCTCGAATGTAACATAAATCAAAGAAAAAAGAGGAAAAATTCATTAATGGTTAGCATTAATAACAGAAATAATGAAAATGTTATCAATTTCACTGATATCCAAAAACTCGAAATTGTATTTTGATTTGAAATCTAAAATTAATATTAGCAGTTTGTCCCACTAAAGTCTTTATTTTTGAAGTTTTATTGGTCTGGATAAGCACTGCCATAAGTAATCAAAATTTCATTGGAAAGTGGCAGTTATAGAATTTTACAAAATAAAAATTGCAAAGAGTTCATAACATTACTGAATTGAATCATTCAAATTAGTATGCAGTGCAAAGAAATTAGATTTAAGTTTATTTGAATCTTGATTTTCTACGAATTGGAATGGCTATCACTTCCAAGAAGTAAGTCGTCTCCACCATTCAATAAAAAAATCAATCTACTGTATTTCTTTATTTAAATGTAAAATATAACTGCTTTTATGTTTTGGGAATTTAACTCGAATTTTACAAAACTTGAAATTAAACATTCACTACTTCGAAAGATATACATCAAATATCTAAATTGAAAAATAACAAATTATCTTAGTCCAAGCGGACGTATAGATTACTCATTCTATAAAGATTTATGAAATATAAATTAAATTTTGTAAATGAGAAACATTATTTTCTATATTTATCCATAAATATGTTCTATACTAAAAGCAGTTTTAACAGATTTAACTCACAAGCAGGTTATCCATACAATTCCATGTTGTAGAGAAGTATTTATGCAATTCTTTCAATGGTCTTCTTGCCTAAATAAATGAAACAATTTATTTTTCTTCTTATTTATTATTAATAACGGAATATAATTTATTTACTAAAATCAATACATATAGGCTACATATATTAGAAGTTTCCCGTAATAAATGGTTAGGTTAGTTTGATTAAGCCGCCATATCGCACGAGGGATATATATATATTTTTTTGTCAACAGATGACGCCACTTTCCACTCAGTAAGAGTACTAAGGTAGGTGACAAACTTTTTGGAACGAACTGTACTTTATGCCGCCAAATCAACTTAAGTTTTAAATGCATCTTTCCAACCAATAAATTTGTCCGGATTCGGTTTTTCTACTCTAGAGGATTGGATTCATTTCTCGAGTTCCACGCTCTGGAAATACTATTTATAGGGTCATGGCCCAATCCGTTCATCTTCGTCCTAAAAATTGCGACTAATCTCTCTTCAGAATTGTTATAACCCCTCCTTTAGTAATCACCATTGATTGGAAAATTGCGTCATTTGTTGACAAAAACAAATGTCAGCGGAATGACTGAGTAGTAAAATACTCATTCCATATGCTGGATCGGGTTCAATTTCAACTTCGTACTTCAAAGATCACCAAGCACGGACTCTTAGTTACCCCCATAATCATTAAAGTGGCTTAATTTTTTGGCAAGACGCTTATCAACAGATGACGCCACTTTAATGATTATTAAGTGATAGGACGAAAAAGGCCCTGCCTACTTATGTGAAGGGGTCAACCAGATTTAGAGAACTTGGTTAGGTTTTTTAATTATGTCGTTTTATAGGGCTTTCCATATCATTCTATATTAAGTAGCGATGCTATCCAGTCCCCACCACTTTCCATTTACACTCCTGTTGAGATCAGCTATCAATGAAACCATCAGGGTTCAACAACTCTCGGCACGGATCTCTCCTGAAAAACTTTTTGAAAATATAGGACTCGGAAATTGAACCAGGATCTCTAGGATCGAAGCACAGCCCCCTTCCACTGCCATCATCTGGCTGATGGATGAATTAATTATGTTATATTATTTTCGATTAATCCGAGAAATCATACATTGGCGGCAGCCAACTTTAGAGCCCGTCATAGATTGGCTAACATTCATGATGGTGTCAATCGTAAGATTGAAGAATGGGATTCACCGAGCTGGCCTCAGATTCTTCGTGAAAAATTAGGGAGTTCACGGAATTCAAAAATGAAAAAGGATTGCTTTACCGCCATCCAGTTAACGTTTGTATGTCCTGTTAAACCCATCACGGGATTTAGTCAGTCTGCAATGGGCTTTGAATTGACTGCTACAAAAATCCATTATTAGCCGGTCAAGTAAGTAATAGGGTTGTAACAACCGTGCTACAGGCTGCCCACCTTCTTAATGGGGTCAGTCGGATTATAAAAGAAGGGGGATCGACAGGACGAGCCCAGACCCAATATTAAATATTTCCAACGGGTGATAGCAAAGATTCGAACCCGGTCTAGTGTGGAAAACCGAAACATTTCCACGCGGCCAATCCGGCCGACCGTGTCAAAAGTTCAGCAGAATTATAAAAGACAAGAATCGAGAATCAGGCTTTGAATAAATTTTCTAAAGAGTAGGATCGATAGGATTAACTGCGTTTAAAATTTCGGCCTTCTGCCGAAATTTTAAACGCAGTTAATCCTATCGATGCAACCTCGCCATTAGCCATTAGCCCTATTGATTAGTTAATCCTATCGATGAACCTCGCCATTAGCTCGGCCTTGGGATCGAATTCAGATTTCATTTTAAATAAATTTATATAGTGGTTCTGGGAACTTTATCGATCTCTAACGAGTGACTTTTCCACAAATGTGAAATGTAAAAGATAAAGGTAGATCCTAGATAATCTCTGTCACTTAATAATCATTACTGATTAGAAGTGAGTCAATCGGATTGGCCGCGTGGAAACGCTTCGGCTTTCCACTCTGGAAGACCTAGGTTTGAGTTTTTTTTTGTCAACAGATGACGCCACTTTCCACTCAGTAAGAGTACTAAGTGGCGGGGCGAAACAAGCCCTTCCACAGGCTGCCCATCCCTGCGGAGGAGTCAGCCGGATTGTGGAGGATGGGGATCGACGGGCCGGGCCCGGACCCCATGAAAATATTTTCAAGGGGTGGGACCGCAGATTCGAACCCGGGTCCTCCAGATTGAAAAGCCGAAGCGTTTCCACGCGGCCAATCCGGCCGACACCTAGGTTTGAGTATCGGATCCCACCCTTTAAAAATGTTTATTATGGGGACCGGGCTCGGTCGTTGATTACCGTCCTTCACAATCCGGCTGACTCCTCCGTAGGGATGGGCAACCTGTTGAAGGGATCGTTTCGCCCTGTCACTTAGTGTTCTAATAATGGATGGTTTTATGGTTCTAATAGAATGGAAAGTAGCGTCATCTATTGACAAAAAATATTAGAAGTGAAATTAAAAAAAGAATTTGATTAGTTATTTTTCGCCCTATTCTTCGACCTCATCGAATATACTGAATTAGTCGGTCGAATTTTGTTAAGCCGCCATATTGCACGAAGGATATTCTGTATCTGGCAGCGGGCACTTACAGAGCCCATCACAAGCTGACCAACACCCATGATAAGGTCAACCGGATAGTTGAAGGTGGGGTTTAATAGGCCGTATTAAACCCCAACTTCAACTATCCGGTTGACCTTATCATGGGTGTTGGTCAGCTTGTGATGGGCTCTGTAAGTGCCCGCTGCCAGATACAGAATATCCTTCGTGCAATATGGCGCTTAACAAAATTCCGATCCTGAAAAACTAGAGGTGTGGGATTCGAATCTGAACCCTGTCCTCCAGTCGGCCAGATTCCGATCCTGAAAAACTATTCCGGGCCGATCCTGAAAAACTAGAGGTGTGGGATTCGAATCTGAACCCTGTCCTCCAGTCGGCCGGATTGGCCGCGTGGAAACGCTTCGGCTTTCCACTCTGGAGGACCCGGGTTCGAATCTCGGGTCCCACCCCTTGAAAATATTTATCATGGGGTCCGGGCCCGGCCCGTCGATCCCCGTCCTCCACAATCCGGCTGACCCCTCCGCAGGGGTGGGCAGCCTGTGGAAGGGCTTGTTTCGCCCCGCCACTTAGTACTCTTACTGAGTGGAAAGTGGCGTCATCTGTTGACAAAAAAAAACCCTGTCCTCCAGGATGGTAAGCTACAACTTTACCATGCGGCCATCCGGCCGACTGTACTGAATTAAAAATTACTACATTAGAAACCTGGTAAATATGTTTAAAATAAATCTAACATTAAAAGTTCTCATTTATTGCTTAGAAAAATTTATTTTAAAATTTCTCAATTTGAAACTCTCCAGAGTTGGCAACAAAGCAAGATCGAATGCCAGATAAAATAATTAACCTACAGATGAGTTATGACCTGTTTACGTAAACATCTGATGAGATTGTTTTCGTTATCGATAGAAAAGCAACTGCTCTACTCTCCATACTATGTGATAAGAATATGCTATGAAAACATTGCAGGAGCCGTTCTGATATCCGCGATAAAATGAAATTCATTTACAGTTCGCTATTTTCAGTTTTATATTTATACACAGTGATCTGTTGCATTTCAGTAGCAATTGTCATTAGCATATTACAAGTAAGTAATTAATCGTATAATAAATTTTATAACAAAACTTAGCTCTATAATATAACTTTATCAAGGAAAAATTCAATTTTTCCGGATGCGGATTATTCTTGACTAATAAAGAGAAAAAATGGAGTCAGTCACCATCGTCATGTGAATTCTTGAAATTCTCTCCAACATTCATCTTCTTATATTCATTTTCCATGTTTATTTATTACTTTATTCCAACTATTAAGATCATACGGAATTCTCCACAAAGGTAGATCATGTTTAATAATTGTTTTGATGTTATTTTACACTTACGCAATGCTTTCAATTTTTCAGCTACACTGTTTGGAAGAAGCCATTTTATGTTGCCAATATTTTCTTTTTTATTTTATTTGTCATAAACAGCTGTCTAATGTCGGCTGGCATCGTCATAACGTGTAATTCTATCGAATCTCAGTTTCCAACTTAATTTTTTTTATTGGAAAATTAAAATTCAGAGAAGGGTATTCAAATTGGCAAAATTTGTCGAAAACTCTGTGTTGTTGAATGATCTAGCTCAAATTTGAATTCTTTTATATATATAGTGGATAGATTTGAACTGATTTTTTTGAAAAAAATTTTAAGGGCGCTGAATAGAGATCTGCATCTGGGCGCCGGGACCCTAGAGCCGGCACTGTTCGTAATATGTTTGCCGTTTTCTAATATAATAGCCATCTTATTGATATTAGAATTCTGCGATTCTTTCTCTGCCGTGTCTCTCGCTTTCGCCAAGAAAGTATTTAATCATCGAGTCTTTTCCATATAGATACGCTGGTCAAATGAAATTCATATTCGAAGATAATTTTATAATTTAAATAAGAATTTTGAAAATGTTACAGGAATTGATGTTGATAAACGAGATTACTCATCGAATAATCGCTTAGAAATTTTAAAGCCGTCTTTTCCTTAAAAAATTTTTCATTTTTCGATGTTTTGTGTTGAAAAGATATACGAATCATTGTCGAAATTTTAGTTTGTTAATCCAGCACTTATATAGATTATATATATATTTCTTTGGGAAAAATTTAGATGACATCATCTGTCGGGAAAAAACCGAAGTTACTCGAAAAGAAAGCGGTTGATCTCTTGCTAAGACTTAAAAAAAATTGCTAAGCATTAGAGCTGATAATCGGAAAAGGATAAGGGTTCAATTAGTCATGCCAAACTTTCTTATAAAAATCTGAAGATATAGAATCCAAATCAACAGACACAGATTGATATATCGAAATAGGCTCTCAATCGGTCATGTTCAGTGATATAACGTATCTACAATTTTGCTGTGTCACAAAAAATATGATTTTACAAAATTATTTTAACTGCTATATATAAAACCGCAGCACTTCTCATCGACGAATTTGAAAGCCTTTATGCGAATGAATTACCAAAGACACCTGGAAGAATTTTCTTGATAAATAATTGATAACTTGAAAAACGGAAATAAAAATATTTCGGAAGTTTTTAAATTTCATATGAAAAAGTAATCAAATAAATACATTTTATATAATATGAAAATTTTATAAAAAAACCGGACCGACCAGAAAGCTTCAATCCGCCCCTGCAAATCATCCAAATGGTAAGCGAACGCTTGCCATCCGGATAAACTGGCTGACTTCGCGATAAACGCAAATATCAGATATGACATAATAGGAACGACCAAAGAAAGAACATGCATTTTTATATGTAGCGTCCAAATCGGAACAGTTAAGAATCTGGGCCTACACTATGATTTTTTAGGAGTCCAGATCCGGCATAGAACTACTATTAATTTTCCAACTGAAAGTAAATTCATCATTATAAATCGGCAAAATTGGGGCGTGGAAACACTAGTTTTTCACCTTGGGGAGCCAGGTCCCAGCCCCTTGAAAAACTGATTCACGTTCGGTGATTTCGTCTTCCACAATCTAGCAGATTCTTCCGTAAGGGTGAGCAGCCTATAGCTAACCTTCTTGGGCATGGCTTGTTCCGCCCCACTACTAAGTATTCTGAATGAAAAATGGCGACATCCGTTAACCAAAAACAACATCACCTATAAAAACACAAGTCCGGTTTTACAATTGTTAGATAACTGACAGTTAAAGCTGAGAACTTTAATCGGATATTGGTGGCGACATCCGTTAACCAAAAACATCATCACCTATAAAAACACAGGTTTCCGGTTTTACAATTGTTAGATAACTGACAGTTAAAGCTGAGAACTTTAATCGGTTATTGTAAAACCGGGCATTAGATAAGCAAGATGATTGAAGGATGAGAGGGCTCAACTAGAAGAAAATATCGGCGGAAATCTTATATAAGATATTATTAACGGTAATTCAGAATCGATCATGGATCATCCAGATAAAATGTAGAACGCTTTCACGCAACCAAAATTTTGGCTAATATGACGTCATTTTTTTCTTCAAATTTTTACGCACCTTTCCAATCGGGCAGCCAGTTCCAACCACGGGCTGCACCCATACCCGTGGAGGGGGGCGGATGGTGAACGACAGGGATCACCGGGCAGGGTCCAGCACCCCGAAAAAATTTTTCAGGAGTTACCAGACCCAGCTCCTCCTGCTTGGCACGCCGACAGTGTTACCACTGGGCCAATGGCCGCCTTGAAATGACTTTTATCAATTACTAATGATTTTAAAAAACAGTAAACAAAAATATTTTTTGAGTTTACAGATATTCAGTAGATAAGTACTGACAAATTGTCGGCCGGATTGGCCTCGGGGAAACGCTTCGGCTTTCCACTCTGGAGGATCCGGGTCCCACCCCTTGAAAATATTTATCATGGGGTCCGGGTCCGACCCGTCGATCCACGTCCTCCACAATCCAGCTGATCCCTCTGCAGGGGTGGGCAACCTGTGGAAGGGCTTGTTTCACCCCGCCACATAGTATTCTTACAGAATGGAGTGTGGCGTCATCTGTTGACAAAAAAAAAGCACTGACAAAACTTGACGACAGCATCTGAAGTCAGTATTGAGTCTATGGGAACAGGGTATTTCCAACTTCTGTGACTGTATTAATGCGCACCTAACAGTCGATTTAGTTATAAAAGGTGACAGCATCAATAAGAACGGTGTTTTTTATGTAATCGTGCCTCTGGGTATTGTTTTCAAGTTTGACTAAACATTCAATGTAAATTTGCTTCATTTGATGGCTTATCATGCAACTTTTTTAGAACGACTTAAAATTACAAGTCTTCGCCAATTTAGAACACACAATAAACTGGAATGCGGAGAACATCAGTGTGCATCTGATTATCGTATATATTATACACACGCAGACAATTTACTACATGTTAATATCGTAATTCTATTCGATGCTCATAGCTTATTTGTCAAAATTGTCAGTATTTTATTGCAATTTACAGCTTACATCGCGATTAATTTAGTGGACTATATCTTCAGGTCGATGAACTTCGGCTCTCCCATAGACTCAATACTGACTTCCAATGCTGTCGTCAAATATAGTAGACTAAAAATTAGAGAATATATTGTTGATATAATACTAAAATTGAAAAATATTGTGGTTTAATTATCGATTAATTACAAAAAGTCGAAATGCACAGTATATTATCAATACACTGTAGGCCTACTATATTTCAATATTCCATGTTATACTGGATAACTTCCAAAATTTTCACGTGAATAACGTCTAACCGGTTTTATATTTCCGAAACTAATAGACAAAAATATAAACAATTTATATAGTACTTAATTTGTCGTGTATATAATGCCGTCGACGAATATTTAAGAAAAAGTAAGAAATTTTTTGAAAAAATTTAGTTTTCATTTTAATCATTTTCCATTTCTTCTCTGTATAACTTCTAAATTTTGATAAATAGTAAGGGACAAAACTGTTCAGTAGGAAAGATATTTTTTAGATCAATAAATAGTTTTGAAGTAGCTGTTATGTTTTCCGAATAACAGAGATGCAAAGTTGAGAGAGTTGAAAAATTTAAACATTTTCAAGTTTTCATTTATCTTGAAAACTAAAAATGTTAGATATAAACAGTAAAGCAAAAAAAAATTATTGCTTGTTTTGAGAGCTCTACAAGAAGATATATTTTTCAAATTCAGTTTTTAATTTCTGAGAAAAAGCTGTTATAAATTTACATTGAGCGGTTGTCGGATCAGCCGCCGAATGACGTTAACGGATCATTGTAGATATTTTTGTAATAAATCTTTTAATTTATGTAACTTGTATTTGCAAAATATCCATTTCTTTTAACAAACAAACCAGGTATACAAATGACTATCTTGAATTTTTGTAATAAAATAATTGACAAAGAAAGAAAATAGATTCTAGAAGACAAATCTAGAACCACTTTTATTTCTAACAATGTTTCTAAAAGTGGTGATTTTGAATTTTGGAATTTAAAAAACTTTTGGAAAATTCCAACTTCAAAATCATTATTTTTAAAGCACTAAATTAATAGTATAATAATTAAAATTACATTAAAATTGCTTTTTTTTATAGAGAACCAGTTATTATTTTATACATTTATATAATATATACATACGGTATACTCTGATAGACAGATCAATTTTTAACTATCATTAATATACATGTTTTTTCTTGTTTTAATAACGAAAAAATTGATCTCATTAACCGAACTTTTTTACATCAATATATTGATCAACATTTAATATCCACCTAATTTACCAATCGATAAAAAGAAAACACAAATACAATAAGTAGATATAATGCAAGAGAGTGCAGGAAATGTTTCAAATTGACCAAGGTTTGTGGCTTTGGAAATTCCAAAAATGCTTCCAGATCCCATATGACTTGAACTGAATGGGATGGGACACGCGTTGAAATACATCGCGTAGCATGACATTTTTTTTTGTATAATTTTCGCGTTCCGCGACATTATTTAAACATGTTTAACAATAGCAAATTGATGATTGACATACAAAAAGACAGATAAAATTTGTTTTCTAGAATTTACAACAGCATTTATACTGGCGTGTGACAATTCTAGGACCGAGGTATATTTATGTTGCAGCGGTGCGACCTGCGCTGAATGTAATGCTAAAACTGGCAAAGCAGAAATGAACTTTATAAACAAACAATGACAGTGATTTAAATGAAGAATTACAGTATTGTTTATGGATAACTGACTAATGGTTTCCTGCATGCTATTTCAGTTCATTGCAGAAAATGCCAAACAACATAAACAATTTTAGTGGTTCAAGAAAAAAGTGTCTGCATTAACATATATATATATTTCTTGTTTTACATAATGCAGCTAGCAAGAATATTGATATATATATGTACACTGTGTTTCACTTGTATAATAGTCTTTGTATTTTGAGAAAATGCCTATTAATATTAGGTAGTTCGTTTAGTTACCGTTGTATCTGGAGTATTATTTTTCTTTTGAACCGTCGTCACTTCTTGATTTTCTCTAGGGTCGAACCATGGTAAAGAAAATTCACTAAAGCAAAATAAAAAATACAAAATTTGTTGCAAAATGATATATTAATAATATATATCGCATCACTCCAAAAATAATGCCCAAATATTTTTTACAGTTTTTATTTTATAGTTATTTTTTGTAGGTATTAACAGAAATATTAATTATTAAGCTTTTATCATTGATCATAGATACATTCATTAGGATCATTAATCTATTTTTCTACATAGCTAATCATGACTACTGCTTCTTGAGAATTTGAAATAAAACTCAGGATAGATAAGTATATTAAAAAATTAATAAAGTTGTATGCATGTTTGCACAATGTTTCAACATAAAAGCAGATAATTGGCATTTGAAGAAACATGGCACTAAGTTTGATAACAATGAATCTCTTCTGGCACAAAAAAATATAGAAAATGTGAAGATATACAGATACTTGTTTTAATGTAACAAAAAAGCAAAATTGAAAGAGATACATGGAAAAATAGGATTTTATTCCTAGAGATTGCATCTATGAAATGTATCAATAACAATGATATGATATCAATGATATAAAATAAAAAGGATTTAACAAAATTCTGAATTATTAGTTTTGGAATGATTAATATATTTTTAAATTAATAATCATACCTTGATTGAAAAATGGGAATAGTTTGACCAAAAGCAAGAACTGGAACCAAATCAGAGACTTCAATTGCTTGAACTGAAATGATATTTTTTAAAGAAAATTATTATTATGTTATTAACAAAATTTTTATCTTTATTGAAGATTATTTCTCTATCCTTTGGCTAATGTTTCACAGACTTCAACATGATCAAGCCAGTAACAAATGCCAAAAGATTAAATTAATAGTTGACCATTGAAAATCTTACAAGTTAGTTATCATAAAAGAAAGTTGTTTAGCAAGGTTTTTTATATGGAACACAATTGTCTTATTCATAAATATCTTTTGTAATGATTGACATCTTTGTAATATTTGCAATTACTATTGAGCATATATTATTGTGAAAGGCCATTGTTTTATTGCAGATCATTTGTAGCATTTTTGCAATTCTGATTTTAATCTATCCAATCTTATTAGGAAGGATATTAATTACCCTGACTTTTTTTATGAGATATTATTATTTTATATAATATTTAATTCTCTTTTAGCTTATTATTATTTCTTTTATACAAGTTATGGCTTTTTATATTTTTGCTTTTTATATATTTTATGAATTTATCTTTTATATATCCATATACAGTCAATTCTCGCTATTCGCGATGGTTACATTCTGTAAATTCTTCGTGAATACTGAATTAGCAAATAATGAACCATTATGCCTATGGGAAATATAGGGTTAGGTTCCTGTGAATGTTTCTTTCCAACATTTTCATATTGGTTTGTGTCTGTTTTTCTATGTACAGACACCTTATTTAATATGTATTACATTACTTATTAAATATTTACAGTATATGCAGTGTATAGTACTATATACAGTATTATAATTACAGTAATCTTTATTTAATTTTTAAAAATATTAACTATGTAGTAAATAAAATCTTATTTTTGATTGATAGTTTTTGATGTTGCAAGATGTTTGATGTGATAGTTGACACATTGTCTTTCTGAACTGCGTCAGCCTTGTATGTGTCGCTTTTTTGTCTTAGATCTTCTAAAATTTCAGTGTAAGAAGCAAATGCGCAGGAAATTAGCCACCTAAATTTGAAGCTGCATTCAAGCATAGGGGCACATTCTTTTATGGGACCTGTGGACGATACAAACAGACTTTTGGCCTACCTGCGGTCTGTGGAGTGAGCAAGGATAGATAATGAGAAATTTTCTGGCAAACTGATTCAGAAAGTACATTTGGTAACAAACAATTTCCTTTATTAGGGAGAGAGAGAGAGTTTACATTGGTAACAGTATTTTCGTCGCTCAGCAAGAGTTTGTGAATAAGCGCGAAAGCTCCGCAAATATTGATTTTGAGGTTATAAATAAATTTTTGCGAATAGTCGAATACACGAATACAGAATCTGCAAAGAACGAGAATTGACTGTACTCCTTTTGTTATGAATATAATTTTGGCTTAAGGTTTATTTGTAACTTGGGTTCTTTGTAATTCAGATATTGCTGTTATTTTGACTCCAAAATTACTGAAATAACTTTATATACTGTATTTTATAATACATTAATTATAAGATTCTTATTTCACATATTTGAATAAAAAGTTCCAATTAAAAAGAAAAAAATTTTTGGTGTAATTGCTACTATCTTGAAATACTTTTGTAATATGTTAACTAACTATGCAATTTTACATTATATTAGTTTCTATAGCATTTTACCATCATCATGTTTAAAATTTTTGCAGAATTTTTGAAGTTTCTTGAAATCTGTAAATGAAATTTCATGTTCATAAATACAAATGTTCATAACTTGAGGAGCACATGTATACTGTATATTATAATAACATTGTTTTTCTCATAATAAAATTTTATAGTAAATTTTTTGCTACATTTTTTATATATAAATCATGGCCTTCACACTATTATAACTTAAGTGTTAATAGTATTAACACTTAAGTTGCTTATAACTTAAATGTTACAGTCAAACCCCGATACGACACTTCCCATTAAGCCACCACCCTTGCTAACCGCCAAGAAATTTGGTGGAACATTTCCCTATGTTAATAAAATAGGCAAACTCCGATAAGATGCCATCCACCAGTAGAAATGTCTAAACAAATATTCCTTTTGATATTGTATTTGTCCTTGTTAATCCACCAGGGGCACATAAGGTGACTTACATCCTGAAGTTCATCAGTACTGTATACACCCAGAGCCGGATTTGCATTTTTAGGAGCCCTAGGACGAGAAAGGCTTTGGGGTCCCTAAAAATTCAAATCAACCACGTCTAATTTTAAAGGCTCCTCATAACTTATAAGGAACCTTTAAAATTTTACTTTTTATCTACGTTTTCTATTTTTTTTTTATTTTTACATAAAATCGAAGAAAAAATTTTAAGTAGAAGAATGGGGATTTTCAAATTTGTGATGTCACTATCAGAGAGGCAACTTTTCATTTAAAGCGATTTCTTTTTTAAACAAATTACGGTGCGAAGAAAATATCCTATGAAAATACGATATCTAACATATCTATAACGCAGGAACATCCATACTCAGGAATAATAATAATTTATATATTTTTTGGATACATTTATAACGAAAGCATAGTAAAAAATTACTATTGTTTATATAACTAGTAGTTATTTTTTTTTTATTACTTTTAGTATACCAACTACAGCACTATCTACAAAAATAAATAAATTCGGTAAATTGATGAATTGTGAGCCGGAACAAATGATCGAAGTTTAGGCAGATTGGTGTTAACTGGCTGCGTTTTCTCCCATCAGTTATCGCAAAATTTTCTTTGCGCGCATCGGTTTTGGTCTTACTTTTCTATTTTTAAGTCATTGTTTCAATAATACTTCATTGTAGATTTAAAATAATACTTCAAAATTTTCTTTTAATATTTTGCTCATAATTGTTAGCGGATATATAGTCTAATAAAAAATCAAAACAAAAAAATAACGCGAATATTTTTCTTAATTTTATAAATTTTGAAAGATAAATTATATAAGGGAGATTATAAATTATTTTAAGGACTAGATAAATACGGTAATCAGGCATATTTAAACTATTTAAGTTTACTTAGATAGTTTATAAAACTGTACATTCTAACAGGAATTTGTGAGGTGTAATTTACGATTAAATAAGCGATTATGTCTTATGTTTAATTATACAATAAAAACAAATATGGTAAGAATAAGGGATTATTATACTGTATTGTGGAATATATATTGCTGCAAAATTTGGACTTTTAATTTGATGCCATTTTTGATTGCAAACCACTGTATGTTAAATATATAAAGAAACGAATTCGGGGGCATTTATAAAATTTTCAGATAACTCGTCTAACAAGGGACCTTCACGATTTTGTGAATTTGATTTCTGAAAATGCATAGCACCATTCGATAGAGCATCTTAAGAAACTTCTAAACAGACAACATTTATCGGCGGACTGCTGATGAGACGAAAGCTATAAAAGTTCAAAGTTCACAGAATAACTGATATAGTATATGTTTAATTGCAACCTTAGAACGGAGGCGGATCGTTAACTTTGAGGGGCCCTGGACTAACACTGTTTTGGGGCCTACCCAATTAATCCAAATTAACCTAAAACTTCAAACGGTGAGAGCTATGCTAAGCTACTCCCATTCCGACATTGTCAATTGTCAGTTATGCAAATAATGTGGCAAAGTATATTTTGATTTTACTGACTACTAACAGAGCCGTATTTATTATTTATTGTCATTTAAAACATTGATATTTGATATTTTATTCAAATTCAATAGTGTTGCAAACCAATAGTATTGTTATATAAGTACGAAAAAATTTTGTATAAAATTTATTTTTTCTTAAATTTTTAACTTAAATTGTTTTTTATTTTTATTTTTTGATGGCGAAGAGGGCCCTTTGATTGAACGGGGCCCTGGACTGCAGCCCATAAAGATCATGCCTAAATCCGCCCCTGCTTAAGGATGATAGCGTTGTCCAGACAAAAATAGGAGGAATAGTGAGCACATTGAAGAAAGGTAAAGATGGACTATCGGGTTCATGACATGTTTCACAAGTATTGAAATTGAATTTAAAGCTCCGATTTTCCAAAATATGATCGGATACTCTTTCTAAAAATCTGGATATCTTGTTTTGACGGCGCGGCGACTTGAAACATTCATTACACTATTGATTACCGCTTCAATTTCAATACCTGTGAAACATATGAATCCAGTTATCCATCTTTACCTTTCTTAAAATGTGTTCATTGTTCCTCCCATTTTTATCTGAATCACACAATCATCTTTAAAGATAGGCCTACGTAATAGTTGAAATTAAATATATACTTTATGTCTGTTGGAAATGATATAATACCAGTTATTCTGTAAACTTTGAACTTTTATAGCTTTCGTCTCATCAGCAGTCCGCCGATAAATGTTGTCTATTTAGAGTTTTCTTAAGATGATCTATCGAATGATGCCATGCATTTTCAGAAATCAAATTCACAAAATCGTGAAGGTCCCTTATAAGATACATCATCTATATTTAATATTGTATTTCATATATTTTGTAAGTTTATAATCAATTAAGACAAAATTAGTTGATGTTTTTTTTAGAGATCGAGTTTGCTCCGAAGTCGGGTTAATTAGTCAGGCAGATTTTGTTTCTGATAATTTTGTCCGGATTAGAGGAGATGCCGGATCATCGGTGTTCCACTTGTAATATATTAATTATTTTGCAAAATTTTTAATTTGTATTATTATTTTTTGTTGTATGCATGCAATTTAAAAATCAATTATTGAAGTATAAGTGAAATACGAAATATTTTAAGAAATGAAAATGATAATTAAGAGACTTGAATATAATAACTTTTATCTTTTCATAATCATAAAGCTGTACTTTTGTTTTATTGTTTTGTCAATTTATAATTATTTATATTACAACTCAGAATAGCGAAAACATCACCAAGTTCAGTAGCAGAAATAAATATTTACCGTATTTATAATACATGTTCTGCTACTGATCTTGGTGTTTTGCTATGTTAATGATTATGAAAGAAAATAATAATTTATGTTACTGACTTATAACTCAGATCATAAAATATTTACTTGCACACATTATTCTAACAGAAATGGCCTATATCATGTTTTGATATCAAATGGGAATACCATGGATGCATTCAGAGCCGGATTTGCATTTTTGGAGGCTCTAGGACGAGCAAGACTTTGGGGCCCCTAAAAATTCAAATCAGCTACGTCTAATTTTAAAGGTGTACCTAAAAATTCAAATCAGCTACGTTTAATTTTAAAGGCTCCTTATAATCCTAAAAATTCAAATCAGCTACATCTAATTTTAAAGGCTCCTTATAACCTAAGGAACCTTTAAAATTTTACTTTCTCTCTAGCACTTTTAATAAGAAAAAGATGGGTTTTTATTAAAGTTTATAAAAGTTGAAAATTGATTGATAGTTTTGGGGCCCCTAGAACGCGGCCTAGTCGGCCTATTGGTAAATCCGGCCCTGGATGCATTATACATACGATAGGGAACACATACTTGTTAGCGAACGCGGCCTAGAACGTCGGCCTATTGGTAAATCCGGCCCTGGATGCATTATACATACGATAGGGAACATATACTTGTTAGATGCAGTTTAGGAGGGCCATATAAGACCAAAATATGTTACAGTCTGCTTATGCGAGCAATCGTTTTTTAACACGAATTTCATTAAATGTAAATTGAGGAGCCAAATTACTGATGTTGGTAAATCTAGCCCTGTATATACCAGAGTGGGGAATTATTTTCTGCGGAGGGCCAGATAAATAATCTTTGGGATGAAGCAGGCCGTATAAAAATTGAAAAGTACCTAAGGGCAAATTTAACCTTACAACGCCATAATTATGTAGTTATTAATTATTATTATATAATTACATAATGAAATTATTGAAGATAACATTAGCTACTCTATTAATAATTAATAAAAACTACTTTGACATAAAATGACTACTCCATACTTGTTAGATGCAGTTTAGGAGGGCCATATAAGACCAAAATATATTACAGTCTGCTTATGCAAGCAATCGTTTTTTAACACGAATTTCATTAAATGTAAATTGAGGAGCCAAATTACTGATGCCAACTTGGAATCGGGCCTTAAATTAAAAACGCTAGCTACAAACCGGACATACAGAAACTTTCTAAGGAAATATAAGCTCATTACTACACTGATTAAATTCAATGAGAGCAATTTTTGTATGATTTTTTCTTTATTTAATAAAGATATATTTAATATTACTTTAAATTTTCCTTATTTGTATAAATATATGGCCCTCAAATAATTTTAAAATTGTTACGAGGGACAACAATTTGGCTCTCCCGTCTCAAAAGTTTACCGTCCCTTGGTTTAGCCCAGAGCTTCTCGAACTTTTCCACTTGGCTACCCCCTTTTTACCCGAGCAAATATTTTCGCAACCCTGGGTATAGAGGTATATAAATTAGGAATACGAATGAAAATATTTGCTATTAATAAATTATAAAGAAAATTTATTCGAAAACAATGTTTTGGTATACATAATACATGATAAAATTATATTCGTAAGAAAAAAGCTAAATATTCGACTAAGATTGCAAGTAACCAATGTAGTATGTTTATTCTGATATTTTTCAACATGATATAATTATTTCTTACATGTAAACTTGTTACAGTTATGCACACAATTTTTGGATATGCTTGTTTACTTTTACATAAAGACTTAAATCTTGGATGAATGTTTGATACTGCAGGACGTAGAGCTTCTTCAAAGTTTTGCAGTTTTGACCGATTTTTGATTTTATAAACGTTAATGCTGAAAATATCGCTTCGCATAAATATGTAGTACAAAATGTTAGAAGTATGTTTAGGACCATTTCAGAAAGTTTTGGAAATTCGGTCCTAATCCACAGCCAAAATTCATTTAACGATTTTTTTGGAAAACTCAAAAGTTTTAAACCTGTGTCGCTCGATAACTCGACAGATTCTTCTTGAGCGTTCCTTAATTTTCGGTCGTTGCGCGTCCAGATATTTTTTGTTTTTCTAAAATTTCTGCGATCCCCAAATTTAGTTACGCGATCCCATATGAGGTTGCGATCCACAATTTGAAAAGCTATGGTCTAGCCCAGTGATGCGCAACCTGTGTAAGTAAAAATTGTTGAGGGTCGTGAAAATTTTGAGAAATTCTCATGTTGGATAATAAATTTTTTAACTGAAAGATTTAATTTTAGGTCGTTGCGCGTCCAGATATTTTTTTTCTAAAATTTCTGCGATCCACAATTTGAAAAGCTATGGTCTAGCCCAGTGATGCGCAACCTGTGTAAGTAAAAATTGTTGAGGGTCGTGAAAATTTTGAGAAATTCTCATGTTGGATAATAAATTTTTTAACTGAAAGAACTAAAAAAAAATAATTTAAAAAATACACGAAAACTGCTGAATTCATTTTTGTGTGTCTGACCACTTTTGTGTTTAAACACCACATTAATTTAATTTAAAATATTGTTTTTTAATGTATTATATTTTTGTTAATATGCAGTTTTTATATTGAAATATACTTTTTTCCATATTTTACGCCCATTTTGCAATCAGGGAGATTACTAAGGGAGTTGGCCAGTTCCAACCATGCTCCACTCCCTTACTGGTCCCACGGGTCTTGGATTTTTTCGGGGTACTGGGTCCGGCCCGGTGATTCCCGTCCCTCATCATTCGGCCCCTTCCATGGGTGTGGGTGCAACCCGTGGTTGGAACTGGCCCCGCCCCCTTAGTAATCTTCCTGATTGGAAAGGGGCCATAAAATATGCAAAAAATAGGCTATTTCGGACGGCCGGATTGGCCGCGTGGAAATGCTTTGATTCAGTCTGTGGTTGGAACTGGCCCCGCCCCCTTAGTAATCTCCCTGATTGGAAAAGGGGTGTAAAAAAATTATATTAATATAGAAACGCATAATCTAATTCACACAGACGATATGCTAAAAAATATCGAACAGGAAATATTCGCTTTGCTCCCATTCTGGAGAATCCGGGTTGAATTCCTAAGTCCCACACTTCCAGTTTTTTCAGGAGTGGTCTAGGCACGACTCATCGAATCTATTTGACAGTGATTCCATCAAGGCTTCAATCAGCCAATGTCGAGCACTATAATATTCTGCCGTTTAATATTTCAAAGTGGAAAGAGGCATAAAATTCACAGAAAAAAATGTTCGGATCAGGCAAATTGGTGATCTGGCAATTGTATTAAACAGAAAATTCTAATTGCAAATATAGTTTGTTTAGTATTTTGAACTTACATAAGTGATTTTAATTACAGGTATCCCGCCTATAACACGATAGATAGATTCCTGAAAAACAGTGTTGTGTGAAACCATGTTATATGAGACTTGGAGCCAATACAAAGAGATGAGTTACGTTCCAGATTTTAATTACAGGTATCCCGCCTATAACACGATAGATAGGTTCCTGAAAAACATTGTTGTGTGAAACCATGTTATATGAGACTTGGAGCCAATACAAAGAGATGAGTTACGTTCCAAAATCAATTAAAAACAAATAACTTTAATTCAACATAATAAACTTAATTTTTATTAAGAATATTAATAACACGAAACATAAAAAAAGAAAAAAATATATACGTAAGACCCTAAAAATATACGTAAAAGGAAAGAAACAGTATACAGTCTAGATAACATTCATTGAATAATTATATCTTTCTTACCACTGTTTTGTTAAAACGAAAACGTTTTTTTCTACTATAATATAAACTTTTTTATGCATTTAAAGTTTGTATATCTTCTGCTCTCTACAAAATTTGTAAATCTAACCCGCTACAATCCGCTAGAAAACAATCGTTCCTTAAACCCAAACTTATACCCAAAAAACTTATGAATAAAAATGTTTTTCTTCTCTTTCATATTCCTCTACTGAAGAATAAAAACTAATTTTTTAACCCAAAAACTGAACGTTTGGAACACAAAATACTCAATGGTCGCCAATTAACTCAATTTCAAATCAAAATTAAACTGCACATCGTCCCTCTCACGGCAAATTAGCGAAATTGCATTTATGTCTAATTTTAGCAAAGTATTTCCCAATGATTGCATTTTGCGTGTCCTTAGTATGGATTTGCAAAAATTAATGAAAATGTTTTGGTGTTGTAGGAATAGAACGTAATTTTCTAAATGTGTTAAGAATAAATCGTGTTGAAGAAGTGCAAAAATTAATGAAAATGTTTTGTGTTGTAGGAATAGAACGTAATTTTCTAAATGTGTTAAGAATAAATCGTGTTGAAGAAGTATGGTGTAATACGAGGGTTTCCGCAATTTTCAAATCGTGTTAGAACGAAGTCGTGTTGTAGGAAGCCGTGTTATAAGCGAGATACCTGTATTAAAAAAGTTCATCAAATAAATGAAAGCAAGTTCTAATGTGCTGAACTGGATTAAGTGTTAGAAAAATTAGATGATTTGAAATTTATAATATAAATTTTAAAAGTCGTTATATTATTATAAAACTTCGTTAATTAGAAACCAGTCGAGACTAAAAAATTGGCCTTCGAATTGGCGTACGATTTTTTCAAAGAACTTTTAATTAGGCAAACTCATATTTTTTAAATTCATAATAATGTATCTTATTCCTATATAGTGTACATGTAAATTAAGTAATTACAGTATTATATACTTATAAAGAAACATTTCTGAAATTTTTTAATAGCCTATTTTACAGAATGTTCGGAAGTGTACAAAAACAAATTGTAAAAATAAATTTTCTAAAACGATCACATTAATTTATATATACATATACAATCTACATAAACACCATTTCAAAATATATTATTACATAAAATGCATAATATTCATATGCTTTGGAAATTTTCTACATTCACATTTATGAGTACAAACTTGATTCCAGAAATTTATACAAAATTAAAAATTAATTTCTGAACTATTATTAAGTTTTCGAGTATTCTATCGTAATCCCGATAATCCTTTCAGAATATGATTTAGTTTTGTCTATTTATCAACAAACAGTTGAGTATTTGAACAAAATCGAATTACCAAACAATGAAAAGGAAATACTTTCCTATTCCCTGAAGATATATTACAACAAAGTACATTAAATATTGTATTTCACTGAAAACTTTTATGGTTCCCCTAAATTAGGATATTAATATCAAATTCTTGTATGCAATCTTCCCTTTCGAGAGAGGCCTAATAAGCCATTCCTGTTTGAAAAATGTACTCAAATAAAGCTATTGTTTGGTATATCTAACGTTAATTATATTCTGTCACTTTGTCATATAACGAATATTTGCAGTAACTTTGATCCAAACCTGCAGCTAATTTTTCCAATCAACTTATTACAACATAATTTCAAATAATGCAGATTTTAGATCATTGGGGCCTAGCATGTAGTTTTGAATTAAAAATTAACTGTATTTCATATTATCCATTATAATCACAATTAAGAATGGGGTACTTTGAGCTGGGGATAATAGTTTACTTCTAATTAATGAGTAATTTGAATTAACCAAAATCGTTAATGAGGTTTTACTGTATTACAAAAATAATTTTTGTAATTTATATTAAAAAGTTTAAGTTGAATATATTGAAAGTAATTTTTATCATTCTTCCATTTGCAAATATGAATACAGTATTGTATTTAGGTATGTATTACAATACTATATATAAGATAAGAAAAACAGATAACTAGTTTCTTTTGATAACATAAATAAAATAGCTTGGATATTGAGAAATTTTTTGTCCATTGAGAAACCATTTAATAAATAGGTTGCATGATAACCAACATTGTACTGAGAGCAGCAAAATCACTATTACTAATCTTATATAATTTATAAATTCAATAGCTTATATAAAACTAGAATAATATTTTATTAAATATATTTATATTTTTGGTACTATATAAGCTGTTTTTTAGTTTATATATAATTAAGGTATGGTAAATACTACATAGTAATAAATACTGTTAATAAATTCACAAAATTGTTGGATTATTTGTAATTTTTTTAAATAGCATAGTCCAAAACATCCATGAATAATTATCAGAATTAAGTATATTAAGTTTGGTGATTGTAGCTTTTACTGTTTAGGAGATTGCTGAGTACAAATAAACATACAATCTAATATATATACTGTATATATATTGTACTGTATAAGGTAAAGCAAATTTCATTTTAGAGGACTCTGAAATGAAATTCATGAAATATTAATTTATTTTTCCATACTCATATATAAGCTATATATATATGTAGTATCAGAAATATTAATTTCTGATTAATGAATAATTTATCTACTAAAATTCTACAAGTTACTGAATAAATGGCATTGTGTGTAAATTTTTCCCTTTTCAGCTACCATCATCATTTGCCAGTATATTAATGACATGTTACTTTGCTAACTATACCAGGGTTGTGAAAGCAGATATGAGTGAATACCTACACTGGTTCAAAACTTTATCTAATAAATGTGACTATTTAATAAAAGACTAACAAATAACCGCTATTATTACTTCTAAAATATCAGAAAAAATAATACTCTATTGCAGGAAAATAAGGTCATGCAATAGAGCTTTTTTTTTTTTTTGATATGTGACTGTTTTAGATGCCAAACTGACTTGAAAAATTAGACAGTTCTATTGGTAATCTCACAATTTTATACTTTAATAAATTCAGAAAAAAACAAATATTTTCTACCAATTAATCTGATGATGATATAACATTTCAATAAATATGAAGTTTGAATAACAAATGAAATCAATGCATGAAATAATTTTCCAATTAAAAATTTCTTCCTGAGGACAATACAATGAAGATTAGCAATGTGATAATTTTAAATATGTGTAATATACAATATTACAGCATTACAAATGTCAATATCACTCTTTTTATAATCAAAGAGGAGAAAGAGACACAGACTCATAAGTTCATAAATCTTCTGGAAGTTATGATGGTTGTATTATAGAACAACTGAAAATGCAGATGAAATTAACATATAAATCATAATATTGTTATAACATATAAATGAATATAACAATATACATTTTTAAAACTATGCCTAAGCAGTACCAGGCACACTGTATAGTAATAAATATTTTTACTTTATTTAAAACACAATTAGAATGCATTATTTAGCATTATGACCTGTTAAAATATTTCTTAATTTTTCCATCAGTTTATATTAATTCCAATTTTAGTAATAAAGGTCAAAAATTGTAAAACAAATGTTCATAATTATTCTTAGAGATATCTATATCTGTATCATATTAAAATATCTAGAATATGAATTGAATTTGATATTAAATAACTTTACATTGATTCAAAATTATAACAAGTTCTTCAACAGCAAGTGAAATGCTAGTACTATCAATGAATGCCAAAATATTTCATCTATTAAATTTCTGATCATTTGAAAAATTCTTTAATGTATCCTTTTTATAATAATAGTTCTTAAGTCATATTTCAAATGTGAGATTTGTATATACATACAATAAATGTAAATCTCTTGATTTATATTCAAATGGAATAATGGAGTTCTCATTTTTAATTTTAGACAGAATGCAATTGTGAACTTTGAGCAATATAGCAAAAACAGAGCTATTTAAATAGCTAAATATATTTAACTGTAGCATATATTAGAACTGTTATTTAAAATAAGGTTGTGAAAACTTTAATGTTGATTACAAGTTAAACATTAAACATCACATTGATTGTTAAAGATAGAAATCTTTCAACAATTAGTATAATGCTTAATCTATTACATTTTAATATTCTAACTGTTTGGCAATTTGATGCAAAGTGGTTGTCAATCAGGAAATACTATAAATTTTTTAATTATTTAATTAATAAAATTCTATCATTATTTAAATTATAGAAATTTTAAATTATTATATTTCTACCTAATTTATACTGAAAAGTTATATGGTAAATAAATATTACTTATAAAATCAAGAGTCTTGAATAGACTTTATTTTGCAATTAAATATATCATATATACTTTTCAATTCCCACTACTTTATTAGTTCATATATCATCTCAAGACAAACCAATACAGTGGTACCTCACAATTCAACGACCCGCAATTCGACAGTTGAATTTCTCAGGAAGGCAAATGTGCATGCATGGAATTGTATGATGTCATTTGTTATTTTATCAATTCTTGTTGGGCTGATTTGGGTTTGCCCATGTTGTTTGTTTTAATTTTCAATTCTGCATTTTTCTGAAGTAAAAAATACATGCATCTGTAGTTATTATTATTTCCTTGAGTGAAATTTAGGGATGAGTTCAAAGATATGTGAACAGAGGAATAATTCAGGAAAGAAGAACATGTGATTAAGCATAGAGAAGAAGAAAGAAATTGTAGATAAAGTGCAGAAAGGTAGAACAATTATAGATATAGCTCAAGAGTATGGCATTCCTAAGACAACTCAGCAATGTTTTGAACAGAGAGAGATTATGGATTCTAGAGTGTCTGTTGAGCAATGAAGACTTCTAACAAGAATAGATCTTTAATCAATGAAGAGATGGAAAAGCTGTTTCTCACCTGGATTAGATAAAGAGAGACGAAGGGAGATCTAGTAACTCAGGCAATGTCTGTGAGAAGGCTAGATTAATTTTCAAAGAATTGCAGAATAAAACTCCAAGATGTACCTCAGATCAAACCAAGAAATTTAAAGCAAGTCAAGGCTGGTTTCACAAATTCAACGGTAGAATAGGATAAAGACTTTATTCTAACATCCAAGGGCTAATAAATTGGGTGTTGTGTATAAAATAGGTTGGAATTAGATCGAATTTAACATTATATATAAATTTAATATGTGAATATAAAATTAAAAAAAACCTCGTTCAAATATTTAAAACTTTTCATAATTTAAGCTGACTTTACTTTAGATTCTGAATATTTATCGAATAAATAAAAACAGCTATCCTACTTTTGAATTTATTATTTAAAAGAAAGATGTTGATTCGGAAAAAAAAAA